>PVLD010003149.1:0-148276 GCA_004027595.1 Dinomys branickii
GGGCGTCAGGACCCAGTAAATCTTTCTCTCCGCTCCCGGCGCTTGGGGCCCTCCGCGCGGCCCGCCCGACACGCGCGAAACGTGGGATTGCCGGGCGTCTCCGCCGCTAGCAAGCCGATCTCTGTCGGGAGTCGCCGGGGGGCTGCACCGGCTCGGGAGGCGGGAGGGGCCGAGCCGGCTGCGCTCCCACGGCGCTTGGACCGAGCCAAGGTTCTTCCCCGCGCGGATCGTCCCTGGCTCCCAGCGTGTGGGGCTTTCCCACGTCTCGCCCCGGCAGCCTGGTCCGCCCTACCACATCTCCCCCGGCACCTCAGAGAAATACGCCCAGTTTAAACTTCCCAGCCGAGGTCCCGGCATTCACGCTCGCCAAGTCTGTCTCAAGCTGGTGGTGTTTATTAAGGAGGTTCGCTCCCTTGCTGCTCACCTGGTCGCCATCTTCCCCGGATCTCCGCTTCTCAGCCTTCTGACACCCGTATCGACTGAAGGGGGGTGCAGGGGCCTATCCCCTTTCCCTAAGACAATAAGATGTCTGGAGAGGGCCACAAAACCCAGGATCTTTCACCAATATGTTCCATCTCAAAAGCACTAGGAGCACTCACCCCTTTAGCATGGAAGACGGCTCCGTAAGACTGGGTGCAGTGGTGCCGCCTAGATGGAAGGAGGCCAGAGGTATTTGCTGAGTTCATGCGCTCCTTTTTGTAGGTTGCAAGAGTGGGTGGTTCTGTGTTTGCAGGCAGCTTGACAAAGCTGGGGGAGGTCATGGTTCCACTCACAGAGACTGTAGCTGGTATAAGCGGTCAGTTACAGTAAGGTCGCTCACCTGCTCGGAGACGCTGGGCTGCAGCTTCAGGGAGCCTGGCCTGAGGGGCTGCACAGAAATCACAGTGGTTGTCAGCTGGAGGAGAAGCTACAGGACACCCCACTCCTTGCTGTAATTACAGCCCTAAGTGTGAGTCTCCCTATAGCGATACCAAGGCTGTGGGCTTTGGAACTGCCTACTGTATGTCAAGTGGGAACTTAGGGAGGTACCTCAGGAGGGGGACCCTGAGGTGGTCCCCAGTGCCAGCACAGTATTTCCAAGGAGACAGTTCTGGTGGATGGGTAGGGAAGACCTCCCGGCGGTGAAGAGCTCCAGCTGTCAGTTCAGGAACAGAGGAGCCCTGGGCCCAGGGGTACAGCAGCGGGGATCCACGGTGGCCAGGCTGAGAGCAGAAGGAAGTTGGGGGAGCAGACGGGGGCGTGGTCTCAGCCGAGGTCTGCATTCGCAGCAGCTCCCAGGCAGGGGGGCTTCCAGGCCCACTGCTTTCAGCTTCAGGCCATGGGCCCTGCAGTGGATGCAGCTGGAAGGGGCCCAAGCACTGATGTTTCTGTTCTGAGCCCCTGCTGGATTCCAGTGTGCACTGGGGGCACGGACTACATGGAGACGGCAAAGCGGTGTTCCAAGAACACCAGGGGGGCTTGGGGAGGCCCTTCCGGGACAAGGTGAGGGCTGTGTGGCATCAGCTGCTCTGCAGAGGCAGCAGGTCCCCTGGACGCTGTGAGGCACTGAACCAAGATCCAAAGCAGGGGAGAAGCTGCAGGCATTAAGTACCCAGGCTGGGGACTGCTGGACATAGCTGAAAGAGACCCTGCCACTTCTGGGTACACGCTGTGCTCTGGGGCTGTGTTTCTCTCCTCAGCACCACCGCCACCAGGTCTGAGGGATGGCAGCATGCTCGCCTGGCACTGTGTGGATTGAGTAACGTCCCTGGCTGTGGTGACAAAAGAGACATCCAGACACTGTCAGATGCCCAAACCAGCCAGGTCCTCTGGGGTGACTCCCAAAAAGGGGAGAGAAAAACAGAAACAGAAACAGAAAAGGTACCCGGATCGAGATAGAGACCTGTGTTTCATTCTGGCTCTGAGCAGCTGTGCTGGGGGAGCCCCACCAGCTGTGGGGACAGCGGCCCCCAGGCGGGGGAAGCGTCACTTACAGACAGGCCCTTTCACACGTGCTTGGGGACGCTGCTCCTCCTCCTCGGGCAGAAGGGCTGCACGGGCACCTCTGTTTGCATATGCTAAACTGTCCTTTTCCGGACAAACAGTAAAGCAAGGCCTCCGTCCTCCACAGCACTGTGAGCCCAGAGACCTGTGTGCATCAGAGGTAAACTGTTTTTTAATGGGAATGAATGATGTGTTCAGCAGCACCACGCCGGGGCGACCACCAAGCCACGGCTCTGCCTGCAGCGCTACTTCCTCCCTCGTGGCCACTTCCTCGCTCACGGCAGTGCTGCCAGCCCTGAGTCCCTGCCCACTCCCAAAAAGAGATTTCCGTTCTGGCCAGTCATCTTCCCAAAGTAACAAGCACGTTTCCATGAACTCGATCGAAATTCTCTGGCCAAGACCTTGAAAACAGCTGAAGGCCTAGATCTATCAGGTATCTGTCTCTCTGAGGAATATATTATATTGTGATTTTTGGTCACCAGCCTGTGTTACTGCAGAACATCTGTGTAAAGTGGTGAGCTTTGTGTACCACAGAAGAGGGAAAGGTTTCTTGCTCATTCTCTCCATAAAACAGTTATTCCCCTTCAGGTTTGTGGGAAGATATGGGTACCTGCTCGCACAGGAGGGAATTCCATGAGTGAGGAGAAGAACAGCTGTTTGCTCATTGACCCAGCAGCAGCCACAGAAGGAGCTCATGTGTGGCCTGTTCCACTGGCCACACCTACTGTCTGCGTTCCCCAGAACACAGTGTCCCAGGGCCAGATCCTGGTGTTTGTTTTGCAAAGCTGCCGAGTAAGTTAGCTCAGGTATGAGACAGCACTTTGGGAGGCCTGAAAAGGGTGATGCAGCCTGGCCTCGGACGTGCCTTCGCTTCACCCGAGTCCCCCCCACGACCTACTTTCGGCTGCTCCCAGCTCAGCAGGGCTGTGCTTCAGCCTGGCTGCCGCTCTCTTAATCTTCCAAATGGCGTTGTTCCTCTCACGGAGATGTGCACTCATTGTCCCCGCTAAATGTCCACCGGGGACCACGTTTCCAGCCGGAGTCGCATTTTTGAACAGCAGAGTTTATTTGCCCTTTCTGTGACAGCCCAACTGTAGGAGGTTGCAGTGCTTCGCCAGCAGTACCCTGGCTTTTTCAAAGCATTCCCTCCTGTGTAGAGACTGCTTTTAAAGTGACTGCCATCTTTTATAGCTAGTGAACATTTAGGGAGTGCTTGGTTGAGGCTTGGGCAATTTATATAGGGCACTTTAGGAAGTGTTTTAGAATAGAAAAGACAAAAGTACCCATATTTGTGCCAGCCATAACTGAGTCATACCTGTGCCATGGTGAATGTGTACACAACATCACAGCCAATGCACATGTGCTGGAACAAGACACCTGGCAGTTGACTACTTGAAATTTACCTTGTATTCATCCATCCACCAATCCACCCATCCATCCACCTATCCATCTATCCATTTACCCATTCGTCCATCCACCCATACACCCACCCATCCATCTACCCACTCACCCATTCATCTGTCTACCCATCTACCTACCCACCCAAACACCCCTTCATCCATGTATCCATCTACCCATCCACCCACCCACCCACACATCCATCCTCCCACTTACCCAACCACCCATCCATCCATCCACTCACCCATTTATCTGTTCACTCACATACCCCACTTATCCACCCACCCACCCTTCCATCCACCCACCCATCCACCCATCTATTCATCCATTCATTTATCCACCCATCCATCCATCCACTCATAAGTGCACTCATCCACTTAAATACTTGACACATTCTCTTTGCTTCAAAGCTATAAAAGGCCATAAGAAAACAACAATATTTTAGCCCCTACTCTCCAAAGCTTATCCTCTCATGCAGGATAGTTCCCTGGTCCCAAGTAAGAAATACCCTTATACCAGCAATAATTTGCCTGTGCTCAAACCTCCTTCTCTAACAAAAGTTCCACTGAATAATAACCTTATGACACCTCGCCTGCTGTCTTCTATGCTTGCCTTTCATTTTCTACCACTCAAATGACTTCACAGCCTACCTGTGCTTTGAAAACACTGCTGTGAAGAGAGCATAGTCTCAAAGCCGTGGACTCCCGGCTTGAGGACTGTCACAGAGACACTGTCCCACCTCTGCTCTGCAGGTAGTGAGGTGCAGAGCAGAGGTCTCCCTCCTGGCAGGGCAGGATGGCAGACAAAGTGACTATTCGCTCTCTCTCTTCATCTTCTGCTGGGAACACCCCAGGTTAGGTCTTGCTGAATGACACCAAACACAGAACACCCCGGCCCTTTTCACATCCCCCCATCCCTGGCTTCCCCAATCTGTCTAGGACTAGCAAAGCCCTGAGGCCCCCGTCAACCTGCTCAGAGCACAGCTGTCTTTCAACACGGCCCTCCTCTGGTGCTCGGAGTAGCCCACTTCACCCTGTGCTCTGGGCGATGCCTGCCAATCCCCCTGGGTCGACTGTCCTTTGGAGTGAGTGATGCCGTGTCTTCAAAGGCACACAGAACACCACACAAAGCCCCCATTTCCAGTCCACCAAAGCTCACTCCCAAGGGCCCCATCCTGGTCTAGGAAAGACCTGCATGCAGAGGCCTGTGGGGTTTTTCTTGGGCGCATGGGTCTAGAAGAGTGAGATGGAGGTACAGCCAGTACCATGGGCACTGAGCCGGCTGTCACAGTGGCCCATGAGGTCACAGTTACAGACCCAGAAGGCAGCATCCGTCCGCACAGGGGCAGTGCTGCAAGGCTGGGGGCTCTGCAGTGGCTCAAATGCTCTGGGGCTGCAGGCAGTCACAGGCTCCCAAGGCTTGCACCTCTGCTATAGGGAAAGCAGGACTTGGGGCCTTTGTCTCTCCTTTCATGATCCTGAGACATCCTCTGCTTCTTGCATGACAGCACCCTTAGGAGCAGACATGAACTCCATCCTCCCTCTTCACAGGTGCAGGGTTGGTGCAAGGCTCTTCCCGTTGCCAAGTCCCTGGCCTGAGCCGAGTCTTCCTGTGGTGGAGATACCTGGCTTCAGATGCTCCTCAGTGCTCTCCCAGCCCACCTCCCCTTCCTGGATCTCCAGACTCTTATCCCCACCCTGCCTGTGCCCTGTACAGCACTGCCTTGGTTCCAACCCCTGAAACCACTCTCTGGGTGCTGGTGTGACACACAGGCACTTATGATGCTTGCGAGCCCCACCAAACATCCCCAGGGTGTCCCAGCCTGGCCTGGGTGCTCACTCCAGGCACCACCTGTGACAGCACCTTCATTGCCTCCTTTGTCTCCCAAGAGCCTCTCTCGCCTCAGGCTTGGGGGTCTTCTCATCCTGACTGAAGGCTACACTGCAGCGTGTAAACTAGAAATGGAAGTGCGTCAGGCCTGTTCCACTCTCATCCCAAGCCTCTTCTCCTCCCCTGTGGGGCCATGTCTGACTCTAAAGTTGGTCACCAGTCTGCAGCGCCAGTCCAGGGTGGCTCTGAGCCCTGCTTCCCATCCTGTACATCTTCGTCATCCTCTGTTCTCCCTGAGACGCCATCTTTGCGAAGTGACTCTGTGCCCAGGGACCTACCAGGGCACCAGCTGCCCAGTGAGCCGAGCTCCTGGCCCAGGCCAGTATTCACCACACCCAGGCCTGGGCATGACCCTGACTGTGTGGCCTCAACAAATCACTTAGTCTCTGGTGTCTCAGTGTCCCCATCTGTCAGAAGGGCAAACTAAGAGTGTCTGCCTGCCCACCCTTACATGCCTCAAGTTGCGCATGGGCCTGTGAGACAGCAGCTGGCAGGAGAGGAGAGGCCCTGGTCTCCTTTCCAAGTGACCATCTTCGAACTTAAGATGGGTGGCAGGCGCCCCAGGAACAGTGCCAGCCTGCTCTGCGCCCATGGGAGAACGCACTGAGGCACTGCAGGCTGTGGTGTGCTGTCCTGGGGGTCGGAGCAGAGTGGTCCCACCTCCCATCTTTGAGCAGCCTGGGCCCAGTGCTGGAAAGGAAGACCAAGGCCCCAAGGAGGTAGTGGTCCCACTGAGCGCTCTAGGGACGTTCCTGGCAGTGCAGTGCTGGCTCCGGCTCAAATCTTGCCCTCAGGGTGACCCATGGCCACTTCACTGAACAAACATGTTATCTCAGTGGTTAACTGACTTTATCACAGGACCTTCTGTCAAAATGCACAGCCTTTGAGAGAAAGTTGCTTTGAGCAGGCAGCATTTCTATAGCCTTCCAGTGAGCATCAGCGCCTAACGGATCCTTAGTAAAGGCCAAGGCTGCAAAGCAAGCTCATGGTAATGTCTGACCACAGCGCCTTACGTGACACTGGGACCCCAGCGCATCAGAGAGCCCTGAAGGTTAGCCTGCCCATTGTGCGGCTCTGGATAGGGACAACAGCAGTGGGGAGCCACAGGTCACTTGGGGCCTGGAAGGTCCTGGGGCTGGACGCTGGCGCCTGAGTTTCACGCACACCTGTGCTTGTGCCAACACAGCTGGCGTGGAACTGCACAGGGTGGGTGGCCATGGGGTGCGGGGTGGTGATGGCCTGAGGCTGGGGACGGGAGGCACGGAACTGCATGTCCAAGCAACAGGGTTTCCCGCATCTACTCCAGTTTGGACTTCAGACAGAGAACCCAGCAGCAGGCAGCTCCTGCCCAGCCCCTGGCTGAACTCCGCTCACCTCTTCCACTGCCCCTCGGGCCACTCAGCTGGGCTGGACATCAGCTTGCAGTGCTGCTCCCTGTCTGGGGGCAGGTTCCAGAGAGGGCGGGTGGCCGTGCAGGTCTTGAACTCTGACTGGTGGAGCCCCCACTGCGTCTGCTCAGTGGAGTGTTCTGGAAAGAGCAGTGAGAGTACGCATGGCACCAGCCACGGCTCTGAGCAAGGCTGGGAAGACACAGACGCTGCCAGCACCCTTGTCTCTAGGTCTCAAGCCAGGGTGGGAGGAGTCCCCGAGCCTGGCCTGAGTTGTGGGTCAGCCGCAGAACTGTGGTCATGCAGAGCAGATGTCGGGAAGGTTCAGGAGACTGGAGCTACTTTGGCTAAGTCCAGATATCTCTGGGAGTGCTGCGTGGTGTGCAGTGAAGGCCAGCATGGCACTGTCTTGGCCCCTCTTTGCTTGTATCAGGAGGCAGAGGAACCAAAGGACCACATAGAATGTGAATCCTGAGCAGACTCGCATCCTCAGCCATCTGGAATGCATCTGTACACACAGAGAACAGTTCTTCCCAGGAGCCATGTATCCATCTCTACAGACAGAGCAAGCCCAGGTCCACATCTGGGTTCCAAAGTCCCCTGGTGATACTGAGTGAAATGTAGCACAGGGTCCCCATGGGAGTCTGAGTGACAGTGGCCGCTGCAGTCAGTCTGCCTCACGCTCAGTGACCTCACCTGGGCAAGGCTGTGCGGCTGCGGGGAGGCTGAGGGCTGCCTCAGCGAGGTGTGACTTTCCAGCCACAGGCACCCCACACACACCACAGTTCGAAGCCCAGAAGACAGTGGCTGCCTGGCTGCCTGCCTGAGACCGTGAGCACCTCTCTCCTGCTCTGCTCCCTCCCAGAGTGACTTTGCTCTTGTGTATGTTCCAGCCAGACATGGAAGCACTGATCTCTATTCCTTGACTATTTTGCTTTGAAGCTACAAATGCAGAAGGTGTAAAATCATTACAGAGATTTCAGAGAACACTGATGCCTTTTTGTCTTGTAAGATACTTTCAATACCCATTGGCAAAACAAAACCTTTCCTAATAATGCACATGGCAGATTAAGTAGCAGTAGCTGCCTGTATAATTTAAAGTGTATTATGATGGTTTACATTTTGCTAACAGAGTCTGCTAAGTTATTATGCAAATATTTCCACCTGAAATTAATTGGTTTTCTGTAGGTGAGACTGACCTGCACATTGCATGCTCAGGCACATACCTGTTAGGACTCAGAAAGGCTCTAAGCTGGGAGCAAGCTGTCCATCACGGCACTTCTGAGTGCAGAGCTGCTCACCTCTGTGGGGGCAGACACCCACATATTTACCCTTGTTTGCTGTCCACACACACAAAGAGACAACAAAATTGCCGGCTTCTTCCCAGTTCTTATGCTCCAGTTGCAACCAGTAGCACATGCCTCTCTAACGACTGATTGTCCAATGCTGACCTTTTTAGTATGTAAATAGGTTATCTCTCCCTGTGCAGGTCAGCCAACTCTGTGTAAGGCTGTAGGTTCTGAAAGAAACTTCACACCTCCTTTGAGAATCCAGGATACTGTCGAATGTGAGTGTTCTTTAATGAAGTCATCTGGCAAGATAGGACTATGTACAAAACAAGCCCTCAAAGTCTGGGCTGGAGGCCCCTGGGATCCAGGCCACAGTAATGCAAGTGCAGCAACCTCAGAAGGCTTTTTGGGGAGACCAGGACTTGAAGCCTATTGGACTCTGAGGGACTAAGACCTGAGCCAAAGATGGGCTTTATCCTGGAGAATTACTGCCTTGCACAATTGGTTGTTTTTGCTGAGGAAACATGGTCTTAACAAATAAACAAACAAATATATGTATCTCAGGCACATTCCTTGGTTAATTAATCATGTATAGTTTCCAAAATACGTATAACCCTGAAAAAACACCATTAATGAACCTGAATCTTGAAAGTGAAAAGGTACAATGTGATGGTAATCAGATTCCTGAAAGCATTAAAATGTGTAAAAGAAACTGTTCACATCCAAACAAGAAAGTTTTCAAGAGCTTCATTTGGGAAGGGAACTGTGTGCTGAGGTCAAAACACCAGTGGTCACTGAACAGTACCGGGTCACCCAGCCCGTCATTGGTCCTTGTCAGCCCGGTTCTGGGCCCTAGAGCGTGGTAGATGGAGATGCCCATTAGTTCAAGTAGCAAGGCGGTTCTTAGTGACAGTAGAGGAAGGAAGCACTTTATATCAATGGCTTTTGAATACAGGCAACTGTGTATTACTTGAGAGAGTCTGCAGGGCAGTGGAGTCTAGACTACCTGAAGGCTGAACCGCACCTGCCATAGGAGCCCATGGGAATGGGAGAACAGTCCATGGACTGCAGAGGTACAGGGTTGGCAATGGGTATAAGGCTTTGTGTTCTGCAGCCTCAAGTTCAAGTTCGTGCTGAGCACAGATCGCTGCTATCGGTTTGACCACGTCGAGAGCTGAACATGAGATGAGACGCTTAGAACCTGAGGGTTTCTATTTCTATCTGCAGTTGTCTCTCCTTTAGCCATGGTTTTACACTCCGCAATTTCATTTACCCATGTTTAACCATGGTGGGGACATCAAATGGGAGCCAGCCATGGTGGCTGGTGGCACATGCCTGTAATCCCAGCACTTCAGGAACCTGAGGCAGGAGGATCACAAATTGAAGTTCCACCTTGGCAACTTAGTGTGACTGTGCATCAAAAATTTAAAATATAAATAAGAGGGGCTGGGATGCAACTCACTGGTAGAGCGCCTCTGGGCCACAAAATAAGCAATTTCTAATTTTTAAATTGTGTGCTGTTCTGAGTAACATGGTGATAGAGTCTTGTGCCATCCACCCTGGTGTATGCAGAGCCCCGCGTCCAGTGTGTCTGCTCTGTATACACTGCCCACCCAGTAGTTACTCAGCTGTCTCAGTTATCAGATGACACTGTAGTGTCATAGAGTGTGTCCAAGCTACCCTTATCTAATTAACAAAGCCTCAAACGCAAGAATAATGAACCAAAAGATACTTCGTGGCGCTGGAGACTGGGCAGAAAGGAAAAGATAAGTGTACAGCAGGTTTCCCCCTATGTGGGGATTCTGGTGAGAAGCATCACAGTTACAATGTGATCACTTGTTATATCAGTTACAATGTGATCACAAGTCTCTCGAGGCCAGGATTAATGCTTTTCTCTCATTTTTTTGAGACAGCCTCTTATATGTAGTGCAGGCCGGCCTTGTATTCAATGTGTGGCCCAGGCAAGCCTTGAACTCATGGCAGTCCTCCTCCCTCAGCCTTCCAGTGCTGGGATTACAGATGTGGCACCATGTCTGGCTAGGATAAATGTTTTATAAAGGAAAATTGCACAACTCTAAGTTAATATAAGATTAATTTTCCAATAGTAACAAAAGAGGGACTGTGTTTTGTGCAATATTTCACAGTGACTGTTTTGCCTTCATCTTGCTTTACTAGGTAGGTCTACTGCTGCAGCAGGTACCTTTAAGGTGGGCCCTCAGGCCCCACTGAGAAAATGTCTGGATGAACTTTCCTCGAGGGCACCACGGGGTGAAAGGGAAGAGCTGGGTCAGCATCAGTGGCTTGGTGTTGAGCCTGGTCCCCTCCATTCACAGTGGAGTAACTTTGTGTAAGATACTGAGCCTGCAAGCACTAAGGTTTTTCAGCTCTAACCTGGGGTAGCAGTGTGATGCCTTTGCTGAGTCGCTGTGATTAGAACAGCTCCTCACACGTATTGGTATGAGGTGAGTCTCCAGCACGTCAGACCTCCTGTCACTGCTCTACGCTGCATGGTTCTCAAGGTTGCAGGGCAATGTGGGGTGCAAGAAGTTTCCAAAGTCAACCTGGTCAGATGTCCCTGAAACCTAGGAGAGCTGAGGTCCAGAATCAGGATCCTGGGGGCCATTTCAGATTTCATGCCCAAGTGGCCCTGGCATGGCCAAGCAACAGTCACCAAAGTCCTTTTCAGGAGTCTGGGTGGACAGAAGTCAGAGTGGCATCTTGTGGCTGCTGCCCACAGGGTGGGACCCCTGTTCCCCAGGGCTTCAGGTGGCCCCTGAGTGACAGCCTCGTGGTGCTGCTAAAACACAGCGGGCCTGGCAGCTTGGAGGCTGCGTGACTGCACAGACTTTTAAAATTGGAGTGATTTGCATCATTCTAAATTCTGTGCATAAAATTAGACTGTTGGGAATATTCACTTCAAATTTGCATACATTTTTATAAGAAGCAAATACACTGATTTTAACTTTTTCCCAAGCCCAGAAAGCCCACGCTATAATGGATACTCATGACATAGCTGTTAATAATGAGAGAATGGATGCAGGGGACAGATGGACAGATGGACAGAGGTGTGCACAGCCAGGGCTGGATCACGCTGCTTTAGTCAGCAAGGGCTCAAGGGTGGGACAGTGGTCCCCGGATACTGTCATGGAGCTGAAACCCGTATTGCCGGGTGTCCTACTGTGCCTCTGCTAAGTCTAACCACCATTATCTGTGGCACTCAGGGACACAACACAGCCTAGGATGGCCTGGCTGTGTAAGTGTGCTGTATGGTGTCTACACAATGACAAAGGCACCCATCATCATGAGCAATGCACAGCCTTCTTGTCCTCAGCAAACTGACAGGATCAGATCAGTCTTCAGGGACCAGGAGGTGATGAGGGCTGCAGGTGTGAGAGGGACACTTACCACAGAGAGTGCAGGGGACCGGAGAGCACCTCCTCAACCAGGTCAGGCCTCCTGGCTCTGTTTCCCACCAGGGCTCCAGGCCACTTCCCAACACACAACCTCCCTGCCACAGTGACTCCGCCCAGCTCTCCGGAAATCCAGCCAGGGAAAGCTGCCTCAAAAGCAGAGGCAGCAAGGTGTGGTGGCACACACCTGTAATCCCAGCACTTAGAAGGCTGAGACAGGAGGATTGTTGTGAGTTTGAGTCCAGCCTGGGCTACAAAGTAAGCTCAAGTCCAGCATAGTGAGACCCTGTCTCAAGAAGACCAAAAAAAATTTTAAAAAAGCAGAGGCAATAACATTCCAGTTTCTCAGGATGTCCTCACACCAGAGAATGGAAGGCGGGTGGGAACTGCCTTGGCTTCTAAAACCAGTGCATTAGGGCCAGTAACTAAAGCTGTCCCCACACTCAGGACCCCGACCCCTGCCAGAAAACAAGAGGATAATATGCGTTACCTCCATGATTGCCATTTGCAGAACTGTTTGGTTGAAAGAATTTTTGGCTGCAAGTTTTCTAACACTGGGTATTTTTTGGTGGTGGCAAGATTTATGGCCTTAAAAATATAATGATGAATTTAATGATTCCACCAAGGTGCTTCGAGCTTCAGAGCACTCCTAAGTTTCTGTGACCCAATCGTCCAGCTCCGTAGCTACAGCAGGACACAGGAAGATTTTTCTCCTTGGGAAGTTTCTGTGACCCAGTCGTCCAGCTCCGTAGCTACAGAAGGACACAGGAAGACTTTTCTCCTCCAGAAGCAGCACTCCATCTCCAGGACTCTGAGGTGACATAGGACACCAGGAAGAGACAGAAGACTCAGAGACAGTTGGAGGCCCTGCCGGGCTCCCAGCCCTCTCCATCCAGCCGGCTGTGGGAGGGGCGAGACTCAGGGGCTGTGACTGTGTCAGAGCATCGTCTGCTTCCCAGTGCCTCAGATTGTTCAAAGCCATGTTGTGCATCTGAAGGGTTTTAATTCATCTGAAAATAACAGGAAAGTAGGTCCCTGATGTTGTCTCTGCCCCCTCACTGGTCCTACTTACTTCTGCGCTACCCCCACAATTGAGAAAAAATCCCTTACGGAAATGTCCCTCAAAACTAGCAGTTTCTTCTTCACAAAAGCCTCAAACAAACAAAACAAGAAATGAGTCCTACGTGTTATTTTTCATCCACTGAAAATGCAGACCCATGCCAGGAGAGACCTCTTCCACAAAAGCAGGAGCAACTCCACTCCGTTCTCTGCTCCAGAAAAGAGGAAACAAAAGGCAATGCTGTGGCCACTCTGAAATCCAAGGATGTGGTTCCTTGCTCACTGTGTGACTGTGACAATTGCTAACTGATTCCATGGCCCCTTGCGTGGACTGAGAGGTCCCTCTGTCCCAGTGACATGGTTGCTGTCGCGGCTGCTGCTGGGCAAGTTCAGAAATGTCCAGAAGTGGCTTCTGCTAGAGGTCAGTGCTGTCCTCCATCAGCTGTGTCCATATCGATGGGACCCACGTGCCTGAGCTGTCCCTTCATCGTTCCATGCCCGTTGGTGTTGGAGGCTTTGGAGCCCCCCCAACCCTCCTCTTTCCCATCTGCTTGTCACTTCTGTTCCCCCCAAACCAAGAGCAGACCAAATCCATGCACCAGGAAGGCAGGAGCTTCTCAAATTCACTGCAACCACAAGTGTCTCTCAGAACTAGATCAGGAACCATTCAAATTTAGAGCCACTTTCTCTGAGTGTCACCTCTCTCCCCCAAACCCTGTAGGAGTCTGTGGCAATCTGGCTATACTCTACTTCCTGGAGTTTGGTGATGGCGGGGAAGAAATTAGGGAGCTAGAGCTTTGGTGGCTTCCGGTCCTCACCGCCATCTTCCCAGCCTCCCTCCTCAGCTGTGCTGTTGGCTCAGCTCCTCTGGGCTCACCCCATCATTCTCCTTCCCTCTGGGTCCGTCTCTGCAGGCCGGCTGCCTCCTCTGGATGGCGGCCTCTCCTCAAGGCAGGCCTGAGCTCCACAATGCCATCTTTCCCACAAGAAATCCATCTGTGAGTAGCCTTTCCTCAGTTTACTCAGAAGTAAGGAACTGCATCCAGGCCCTGGCCAGGGCCCAGAGTCCACTATTTCCCCCAGCCATGTGCCACTTTTCTTCAGTTCCTGAGGAAGTGCAGCCATCTTCCCCTCTCTTTCAGGGGCAGCCACCATGTCTGGCAGGGGTGTGGGACACAATCTTCCCAGCCTCTCTTGCCTGGCTACCTCTGCAAGGCCCCTTCTAAGAGACTTATTGACCACCACAGCCGAATCCTGATGGACCCGTCACTCAGTCAGCTCTCCACTTCCTGGAAGAGGAAGCTGTGCCCAAGTCTATGCAGCGACTTGACCATAGGGCAGTCTCAGTTCCTTCCTTTGATCCTATTTCAGAAAAAGGTCCTGATCCCAGGAAATTGTCTCTAAGGTTCTAGGTTCAGAGGCCTGGGGTCCAGTTCACCTTTCGGCCTCATCCCTCACTGTGCCCCAGTGGGACAGGGAAGTAGTGACTCTCACACAGGTAGAGGGCAGTCATTTCCTACCGATCCCCAAGCCCTGTGGCATGGCACAGAGCTGGCACTCGGTGTCTCCAAGTACAGGTACTCGTACATGAAGAGACTATGGGGCCATGCGAGGAATTCTGCAGGAGAGACAAATAATGCAGTGGCAAATGCTATGCGGTGTATGCCAGCAAAAACAGTGGGTTTCCAGGCCATGTTCTCTCGTTTGGCAGGGATGCTCCCCACTGAAAAAGCTGGGAACTGCTCATTATATGAAATCTGACTCCCTCCTCCATTAGACATTTGAGAAGCAGATAGCCCTTGGTTTCATTTTTATAAAAATGCACAGAAGTCCACATTTGCTTTTGATATGTTAGTCAGCTAATAAAAGAGTCCAGTGCAACATGTTTTTTGATTGCTGAAAGGTGACCTTTCAGTTTCATATCTGCTTCGCGCAGCTTGAGACATTATTAATTAACTTCTTTGATTGAATGCTACAATCCAACTGCCGCCCAGTGAGTATTTCTGTATCCTTTGCAAGACCAGCCTCCTCTGTTGCAAAGCTGGAGCCAGAACCAAACGAATGTAGCTTCAACTTACTGGAGAACCAGAGACACAGGTCCTCTCTGAGTGGGCATTGCCCTGCCCGGTGGCTTCCTGCCCACTCTGCCCTACACAGGTGGTGGAAAGGAGAACACATGCTATGGGCCTGGAGCTCTTAGCAAGGAGTACACCTTGAAAGCTCTATGAGAAGGAGACAAAAGGCAGCACCGCGCCGTGGAGCAGCGGCTTCAGTGCACTCTCACCCCTGGAGCAGATGGTAGAGCTTGATTAAAAGGAGCAGACAAATCTGGAAGTACAGGTTACCACAAACGCCTGGAGCCAAAAGTTGTTCAGATTTTGGCAGAATCGCGAGTGTCTGCATATGCACACTGAGATAACTCAGGCATTATTATGGTTTATACCTAGATGTCCCCTAAGAGCTTCACGCATGCGTAGGCCGGGCTTTGGAAGGCGCCCGGGTCACAGGACCCAGAGCTGACTTACTGTTAGTGGGCGGGGCTCGGTGGGAAGAGGTAGGTTAGTGGGGGCGTGGCCTAACGGAGTTCATCTCCCTCCTACGCCCCTCCCTTCTCTCTCTCAGCTTCCTGCCCGCCCTGGCTTGAGCGGCCCTCTCCCGCCAAGTCCCTCTGCCATGCTGTCCTATCCTGGAGCCAGCTGATCCTGGACTAAAATTTGAGCCAAAATGAAGTTCTCCTTTAGCTTGTGGGCTGAGGTACGGCGTCTCAGCAATGGGAAGGTGACTAAGACGTGGATCACATTTTAACCCAAAATCCACTGATGTTTCATATGCACCTTACACACGTGGCCAAAGGTGATTCTATATTTTAAGTAACTTTGTGCATGTCAAAGTTTCCACCTGTGACATTATGTGGACACTCAGAAAGTTCCAGACTTTGTAGCAGTTTGGGTTTGGACTTTTTGGGTTGGATGTTCTCAGCCTACAGGGTCTCTTAGTTCAGTGCAGGCGAGACACAGCCGTACCTGGAAATGCATTCCAGAGGCAACGCATATCAAAGCCACACAGATCTTATCACCTGGCCCGTCTCTCAGCTTCTGAGAGGTGGGCAGGAATGAAATAAGGCAGGAGGCCATATTGCATCTGGTTTTGCAAACTCCACCCCCGTCCCAGTAGCACCTACATACAAGGTCTTAAGGTTGTCTGCTGACAAATAATGGGGTAGGCATAAATTGTAGGTAGGGGCAGATAGTGTTGTGCTGGAATAAGAATCCTGAAATTCTCACTGCGTCCAGACCATGAGGGTACCTCCTTCTCTCCTCCTTCTCTTCCTCCTTTTCCTTCCTCAGCAGCGCCCTAGAGCGCTAGGGTTACAGGTGCGCCTCAGCCCAGCCCCTCTAGCTTCTCCTTCCTGTTCTCCATTTTCTGTTCAGAACTACCAGTGACCTGTTTGAGCAGGGGTCTAGTATGCTCTTGTGGATCAGAGACCCCCCAAGGGAAAGATGTCTGAGGCCCCACATAACCTCAAGGCCTCATGCTGAAGCCTGGCTGGCTCAGGGCAGGGCACTGTGCCATCGTCCAGACCATGCAGCCAGAGCGAAAAGGACTAGAGTCAGGGAATGGAGCAGGTAGGCATGTGGCTGCAGACAGATGCTCCCTACAGGGCTTCTACTGCTTCTTCTTCACTGCTTGTGAGTCTCTGTCTCAAGGGCAGCAGCCATGGTGACACTCACTCTTAGAAAGATGCAGTGCCTGTCATTGAGAGGAAACCCTCTCCTTCGACTCATGTGGCACCTGCATCTCCAGACTGGCCCTTGCAAGGACTATCACTTCTGTCTCAGATCAGTGTACTCTGATGCTCCTGAGGGCCCTGCTCAGAGCAGTGCAGAGCTGCAGATGACAGTGAGGACGGTGCTCTGCCCATCTGGCAGGAGGTTAAATACAGTGGCCTCCCAGCCCAGGGCCCCCAGTTGCCACGCCTGCTGCTCTGAGGACCAGGGACCGCACTCATTCTTTATGTCCATTTCTGGGAGCAGGCTCAGCACAGATGCTTGGGCCAGCATGGTGCCAAGGGCTCTCCTCACAGAAGCACTGACATTCACAGACACGAGAGGAAACAGCTTGCACCAGGGGCTCCCTGGGACACAAGTTTCTCCTCCACATGTCCTGCATTCAAGAGCGCCTGTTGTCACAAGCTCAGGTGCTCTGCCTGCCTGCAGAATCTCTGCCCATCTGAAAGGAGCTCTCGTCACAGACACTTCCAGCACAGAGCAAGCCAGGTTCCCCTACTTAGGTTAAAACTCAGTCCGTGACTATCCTCCTGCCCCTTCCCATGACTTATACCTGTCCTGCCACCTCCTCATGATTTATGCCTGTCCTGTCCCTTATCAGCATGGGTTAAGCTGAATTCTGTGAACCTGATTAGCTCTGGCATCCATGTGGGGGAATTTGTGGAGCACACTGTTGGGTGTGCCTGGGTAGATACAGAAGGGGGGCCTCAAAGTCTCTGTTCCCTCACCCCTTCCTCTCTGGAGCCATTCTCCTTCTCTGCTTTCCAGCCACAGGAGCTAAGCAGTATTGCTCTACCATGGCCTTCCTCCATCATGTTTCTGGCTTGGATCCAGCTGACCATGGAATGAGTGCCCTGAAACGGTGAGTTACATAGGTCTCACCTATGTTGTGTCTGGCACTGTCTCAGCTTCTCGAAAGCTGACTAAAACCGCTTCCTAACTTTTCATTATTTCATTGTTGCAGACATGTTTGTGAATGCTTTTCACATTTCACTGTTGGGAAAATTCAAGGAGAAAATAACTTGTGGACTACTTTTCTCTTGCAGGAGCTGTACATGTTTCCGGTGCTTGCCCTGCTTTGTGGAGAAGCCAGACACAGCAGCATGTAGGATGGGCTTCTCCTCAAATGGCCCTTGTCCTGGTTGCTTCGCATTTTTTCCTGCTCATACAGAGACAGCAAGAGAGACCAGAATCCCTGCAACCACTACCTGGTGAGGCCCATCTGAACAGCAGGCTCCACCCCTTCCCTGCTCCTTGGCTTCTCAGCAGCCTGCCCTGGTTGCTTGCAGGTTTCACTCTGTGCACATTGACCCAGCTGGGAGGCCCTACATGTGTTTCCTGAGCCATCCTCCTGTCTCCTTTCCCTTTGCCCTCCTCTGGGCTTCTTGGCCTGGTCTCACCTTCTGCTAATTACAGGGGGCACCATGGGCTATGAAGATTAGAAAATTTGGAGGGGTGTGGTGGCCCGTGTCTATAATCCCAGCATTGTCAAAGGGTGAGGCAAGAGAATTTCTTGCTCCACCTCAGCCTGGACAGCTAAGCAATTTAGAGCCTGCTTAAACAAGTTTTATGAAAAGGTGGGGGTGCTTTGGACATCACTCAGTTCAAAGGCCCTGGCTTCGGTTTGCAGTAAAACACACACACACTCTCAGATTACAAATTTATGAATAGAGCAGAAAATAAAATTAAGGCTAGTTTTCATCTTCTTTTAGGAAAAGAAGAACTAGTGTTATCTTTTACAGACTTCAGTCTTTAGAAATTTTAGAATTATTATTTAAAAACATTAAATTATACGACTTTTAAAGAAAACCAACTTGCCCTGGAGCTGGATAAAATATGTAAAAGGCTGCAGACTCTTTCTTCACTGGCTCAGGTCTTACAGAAACTCAGTTCCAAGCCATGCAAAAGCTGGTGCCAATATGTGGATGATGTATCTGACTTTCTCTAATTTGTCAATGTGTAAGGGAACAGGATGCTTTTAATGTTCTCAGTGTGTGTGTGTGTGTGTGTGTGTGTGTATTGGATAAATGAATAAAATCCCCCAAATCATCCAAATATTTAAATGATGAGAACAAGTACCTGGCACAAGGAAAAAACTAACTACAAAGCCAAGGGATAATGAGGCAAGAAGGCATCCGAAGCTACACACTGCATTTCACCCTCTTCCTTAGAAAGCAGAGGCCTGAGATGGAGACATCACCTGTCACCGTGGTGCCTTCCCCGAGGCTGCCTGCCCCTTGTATCCCAGCCTTGCTCTTTGCCCCGTGTCCTCTCTCATCCTGGGTAGCATGGCTGCAGCAAGCTGTACTCCCCATTTAGCTGGCGGGGCTCTTTGTGCGGCAGAGCTGTTGTCCTGTGCCTGCTGCCCTGTGAACACAGATAGAGATGGTTTCCTGATGACGGTAGGTATGGGAGCTGGGAAACCCTAATTAGCATGAAGCAAGGTCTGCTGCATGGAGTTTTCAGCCTTAAGTTTGCACCCCACGTGGAAGCAGGGGGCTAAGGGAGGCGCTCAGAGCTGCTCAGAGGGCTGGGTCTCACCAGCTCTACTGCAGGCAGAGGGACAGCCTGGGAAACATGCTCCTTGCAAATTTAAAGACAAACTAGGAGAAATTAAAGCACAGAAGAATTAAGTGTGTAACTGTATTGTATTTCCATTGTAGGTTTCAGATGCTAATTCTGCACATCTGTGATATCTTGTAAAAATGAGAGTTAACCTTATTAGCATTTAGACAGAATGCAAGAGGGTCTATCTCAGCAATGCATTTTTCACATGCATGCTTACAAGGGATAGAAATGCATGAGACAAGAGAAGAAATCAATTTCTCCTGGATTTAATAAACTGACTGCTGTTTTCTATTTACATGAATATAGTAAAAGATGAAGAACTTGAAAATCATGTTTTTATATTAGCAAGTTAACTATTAAGCAAGACATCTGAGTAACTACTTGAAACCTAGCACATCAGAAACTTAGGTAACAACCAAGGGACATTTGAAGATGTGGGCTGAAGGCTTTACTCCTTCCAGCAGAAATAAAATCACTTTTGTGGGTCTTTGCTTGCACACAGGGATGATGGGAAGAAAAGCTGATCAACTGCCCAAGGAGTCCTCCCATGTCCTTGCGGCTGTTCCCTTGAGAAGATGCTGTAAGCAAAGGCCACCGCCGTTGACAGGAATGCACCCCATACACAAAGTCACACAACGCTTGCATCCAGACTCTCTGAGTCACTAGTCCTGTCCCAGGGTCAGTCGGCACATGGTGACCGATCGCTGTTCATGAAGCAGCTAGAGTAGTAGCTCTGACACTCAGACAATGTCCACTCCTCCCTTAACTGTTGTCTCTCAAAGGCAAGCTGCTACTGTTTGTGTGTTTGTGGGGATGGGTGGGGATTTCTTTAAAAGCAGTGTTAGGAAATAAAAGAATTTTAATAAGGTTAGTGCTGGCAGAAGGTGGACTCAGGTGTGCTGTCACCACGTGCTCAGACCCTGCCAGTTGTGATGGGGAATATTTAGAAAATGCTCCATAGAGCTTCTAATAAACCATGGGCAGGAGAAAGCATCAGCCTGAGAAAGCATAGTGTTGGGAAGAACGGCAGCGAGGTGTGATGTGTTGATAAATGAGAACCAGCAAATTTCCCAGACGGGGGATCCCTCTTGCTCCCCAACCCCTGAGAGCTTTGGGGGGATAAACTTGTCCCTTACTTTCTGCCTTCCCACAGGTTGGTGTTCACACACTAAACACGCCTCATGCACATTAATAGAAAACCTTCACTGTGTTGAATTGTATTCTAGCCTGGACCATCTGACAAGTTTTTAAGGGCCATATAAATTTATTAGGGCGCACGAACACAATCCTTTGGGGGGGTTGGAAGTATCCGTAATTGGGGCCACACACCACGCCACAGCACTGCTGAACCCTTGTGGGCAGTGCCTACCTATGTTAGAATACTCTCCACTGGAAAATTACAGTTGCAAGTTTTATACACTGCAGAAAAAGCAAGTTCCCTTTCGTGGCTCTTGAGTTTTCTTTAGTGATTCCCACTCTGATGTTGAACGTGGACAGAAGAACACAAAGCCAAGGCCGTGCTTGATCATGTAATTAACGACGCAAGAGCATCTTTGAGTGACTATATTTTGGTAGAATAAAGACTTTTCAGACGTTTTAAGGGCACTCCATTTCAGATTTTATGGAGAGAAAGAGTCCATCTTCCCTCATCTTTAATATATTAGTCCGGTAAATGTAGCTGCTGCTGCTTCTGTTCCCATTTCATTCTTGGTGGAAAAATTAAGGGCCGTGCAAGAATCATTTGCATTCAGGGTGAGCCTGAATCTAGTTTCTAAATTATTCCTGGACTTTGGCTTTCTTGAATCATAAATAACGTTCTAGGTGTCAATTATTGGTCAAAACCACACTGGCCCATTTTAGGCAGGGAAATAAAACCTGCTATGTGGGTCTCAAATGTCTTTCTCTAATGATCAGGAAAGAATCATTCTCAGCTCTGCCACCTTCCCAGGAGCTCTGGAGAGCAGCGCCACTGGAAGGAGAGACAGTTTAATGAAAGTATGCACCTCCTGGTTGAAACTTGGCAGCCTAGTTAGTAAGTGCTCTGAAATTTAAGCCAAAAGCTCTTACCTGCTCAAGGCTCAAATGAGAGCACTAAGCTTAGGAGCAGGGCACAGAGGAGACAGAAAAGCTGAGGAGAGGCTCACGTGGCTTGAAGCCAAGGTGACATGATGGCAGACCATGAAGGGAGGGAGCTGTGGGCAGCAGAGAGCAGGGCTTCACCCAGGCAGACTCACTGGCCAGAGCCAAGATGACGCCGTAGTGAAGCACATGTTACAGGACAGGGTGAGATGCCCTGCTCAGGGGTCTCTTTGCCTGTGTCCGCCCAAGCTGAGCACTGCCCTCATGGCCCAACTCTCAGGCCATGCTCACCACACGTTGGGTGCTATTTTAAGCATTCTCAGAGAGGAAAAAGAGGTACAAAAAGGGCTGGAATGTCTTAAGACATCTGCTTGAAGGTGGCACAGTTGGGGTTCAGAAAAAAGCTGTGTGGCATTAGGGCTGTTCCCATGACTGCTGGTCTGTATTGTCTTGATTGGAGAACCAGAGGATACCTTAAATTACAAAGCTGTGGGATCAACCGAGAGGCAAGAGTTGATGGGGCGCTAAGGGGTGGGGAAGGAGGTCCTTACCTGCCCAGAAGGTGGGGCAATGTCTGTGGGGGTATGTCTGCACTGGAGAACTTGGACTGAGGACAAAGGACAAGAGAACAGAACAGAGTGGAGAAATCTGTGACTCTGCATACGTCTGTCTAGGAGCAGTGACCACAGTGCCAACTGGAGCAGCCAGCCACAATCCCTGGTTTGTCCTCCACCTTCCCTTCAAGAAAGGGTACGGGTGACTCCCAAAGGCAATGCCAGCGAATCCCTCCTCCTGCTGCCCAGGGGAAGCTCAGCCTACAAGGTGGCTCAAAGCTTCAAGTGACCCAGCTCGAGGGGTGTCAGAGTCCTTGCCTCAATGCTGGGAAGGGCGCCAGTCAAGGAAGGGCTTGCTGGCCCCATTTGGGTCCCTTCCGCCCTTCAGCACCACCCTTGGTGGGGTGCACTAGGAAGTGAGAGGAGCGAAGGAAGGAGGGAGACAGGGCTTGTCCTAAAATGGGCATGTTCCTCCAAAGTAGCAATCAGTGTAAGAATAAACCAGTTCCTCTTCATCTTAATCAGGACCACACCCTCTGCTGCGGCCCCAAGGCACAAACATAAGAGGACCCTAACCTGGGCCCTGGGAGGCAGCTGCATTTTAGTTCTAGTTCTGGCTGCTTGAGTCTATCTTTAGCATCTACTCGGAACAGCAAGGCCTCACTATGGACCTTAGGCCCAAATCCTCTCTCTCCTTGCTCTTCAGCAGTGGTTATATGCAAAAGCGTTCCTAACCTTTCAGTAAGGTTCAGAAAACAATACAGAAATTACTAAAAGTAGGTGAGTGGAAAAGTGAGAAACAGAATTTGTGGAGAATTTCTAAGCCAATCTATGATGTGAGGATTTAACAAAGTGAAATGGTAAACTAGGCCTGTGAAATCTATTACACCAATATTTTCTCTGGCAAGAGACTGCTTGCTGGATTTGCATCCAGTTTTGCTTAATTCTCTGTGAAACAAACAAACAAACAGAAAAAACAATTGCAGAAAAACTGTCCATTAGCTGTGAAGTTTATGTAGACCGAGAGCTGCTGCCTAGACAATGCATGTTAAAATCAACAATTAAGCATAATCACTTTAAAACTTTGTAAGCACTAGAAATAATACAAGTTTTTGCAAAAGTCATGCATGAATTAAGCTGGGGCTTGTCAGATCCCTAATGAAGAAGATCTGCTGGAAATGGTAGAGATTTCTCTGGCCAGGACACAGTGGGCCCTCAGCAGATCCTGGTTTGCTGGGAGGCTGGGCTTACATTAAATTGCAGCAGTAAAGGAACTTACCCTCTGATGAGGTCCTCGATGAATACCTCTGCGGCATAAACAGCCAAACTCCAATAGTCGTAGCAATTATTCTGGAGTAATTAAAATACAAATGGAAATTTAGGCAGTGTAATAAAAGGTACTGTAATAAAAGCATTCTATGATTGTGGGAGCGACCCCATGTAATAGAAGTACTTGTGGTATCTTCCAAATTGTTGTTGTTTTTAAAATAGAGAATGTTAATTATATTTAGCCTAAGTCAATGTTGGAATTTAAGTCATTAAAAATTCTAGTTTCTATAAAGCATTTTTTAACAGAGTATTTTAAAGCAATCTTGCTTGCATACTCATTTGGTTACCCAGCTCTTTTTCTATAGATAGGAGAAGTAAATGTCAGGCTTCTGGACAAAAATTATCAGACATATTCAGTTTCCAGTGTCCACAGCGATGAAATTTCAGCATAAATCCTGTTGATATGCATGCATGTGTACCCACTGTTATTTATTCATTTATTCATTTTGTGCACCCATTTTTAAAAATGACTTTGTTGTAGTTCAGAGACTTTGTGAGTAAAGGGTCGGGTTGTCTTCTATAGGGATTTTAAGTCTGGCAACGCCCAGGTTCATTGAATGAGAATCCCTGACACGACAGCTGTAGCAGCCCCCTGTGCCCAGGGCCGGTCACCTAGAATCAGGTGTCCATTCTTCATCAACCCCGATCTCTTCCCTTCCCTCCTGTGGGGCTCGCTTCTGTGCAAAGGTCCTGAGGGTAAACAGAGAGGGACGAGGTCCCCTGAGTCACATGCTGTTTGGCTCTGAGGACTTCCCAGTCCTTGCATGGGTTCCACGGAGCCAGCAGATCCTGCGTAAGAGAAAGCCTGGTGGGAGCTGCGGGTACAGGTGCACTGCAGACCACAGTGCCATCAGGTGTGCAACGAACAAACAATCTAACAAAAACCCCAAAATACCAAGGCAGCTCAGTGCTCAAGAGAAGCAAGAAATCTGCTTTTCATGGGAAAATCTTTTGCTTTTTAAATGCTTGCAATGAGTTCAATATATGCAAAAACTGCGTTGGCCGAATAATGGCATGTGTGATCGCACATGATCTCCTACAGGTCAAGATGCTGTCTCGGAGCTAGTACAGGGTGCTGAGCATACGTTTACATAAGGTGATTAAGTATTTGCAGACTGCTACATGAGCAACGTCTGGGAAGAAACTACTTAGATTTTAAAATAATGCAGACAAATCTATATTGGCTCATTTCTAATTTAGTGGTGTTCTCCAGGCCCTGGGAGTGTAACTTATACAGTATTGACAGACCCTGCGAAAGAGTGGGCTGAATATTCTCTAGCTAACCACTCCAGCTGTAGACACCAGAAAGCAAGCAGGTGAACGTCATCCCCGCCGCTGGGCCCTGTGGGGAATCTGTGCATCTGTGATGGTGGAGGGCTAGTGGAGAGAATCTGAGCCCCAACGGCTCTCAAAAGATCCCAGGCGGGGCCCTTTCCAGGTCACATGAGTCAGACAGATAGCTTTTTCTGTAGCACCGCACCCAGTCCTTTCCCCACACCTGGCACTAGGCAGGGGCTCAGCAAGGGGAAGCTGAGGGCTGCAGGACTGTGAGGCTCTGAGTCCTGCTGGGAGACTCTGTGATGGGGGTACAGACAGGCAAGGATGGGGTGTAGGGTCAAGTGGGCATGAAGACCCACCCAAATTGGCTGTGGCTAGGAGATGAGCTCATGGCCTCTCAGTGGAGGTCACCAACGGGTCCATAGAAATGGCTCCGAAGGACAGACAGAGGTCACAGTCAGGGCTGTGAGTTAGCAGAGGGCTGTGGGCTGTGCCTCTCTGGTGAGGAAGCCAGCAAAGGATTTGGGGAGGGAAGCAGGGTGTCACGGTGGTGTTTTAAGAAGACTGCTTGGACAGCAAGATGACAGAGGATCTTGGGGAGAAGATACTGGCAAAGTGCCTTTGTGGGCTGAGTGGGCTGTGCAGGGAGGGCTCCGATCTGCGTGCACCAATGACTTTCTGTGCCTGAGACTGTGCCTGTTTTCTGTTCACTAGAAAACAAATTTAGCAGCATCTACTTCTTGTTCAAGCGTCTGCTTATAGATTTCTACAAGGTGAAAACCCAAAGAAATCTAGAAACTTGAAGAAAACAAAAACACCGAGAGAAGGTGACATCTGGCACGTTTCTAATGTGCACAGGGGTCAGGATCCACTGAGACTGTTACAGACTGGAAGCTTTGCCTTTAGTAGAACTGAACAACTTCAGCTCCAAACCAATGGAATTTAGTTACAAAACCAGAATCATCTGTGTCTGCCTGAAAAGGGGTGAATGGGTCCTTTCAGCAACATCCTGTTGTCTTGGTTACTTTTCTCTTATTGCTGAGACAAAAATACCCAACCCCCAAAATGAAGGAAGGAAAGGTTTATTTAGCTTACAGTTTGTGGAGGTTTCAGTCCATATTTGACTGGTTCTGAGGCACAGTGGCACATAGCAGAGGGCAAACTGTTCATGGCAGCAGAGCACAGAAAAAGCAACCAGCAAAGGGGGGGGGGAATAGCTGCAAGCAGCCTCTTTTAATCCCCTACATTGTAAACAGCCTACTCCCACCCAGGGGGCATGTAGCTCTCACACAATCTCCATGCCATCCTCTTCCACAGGCTCAGGATGTATACAAAGCACACACTCTGGCTTCCTGCTGAGTCACTCAGCCAAACCTCCAGACTCCTCAAGTTGACACAATGTATCAACCATAACATTCCACCCCTTGTCAACTTGGCAACCAGACACATTTCCTTAAACCAGTTTCCAGATACAAAGACATGCTTATATTAGAAACATAACATTTTGCCCCCGTACAAATGAAAATTAAACACTTTCAACATTTAAAGGCACAAAATAAACATTACCATTCCAAAAGGTACAAACGGGGATACAGAGCATTGGGACCAAAGCAAGAATAAAATCCAGCAGGGCTAACATTGTGTTCTGTGATTCCATATCCAGCATCTGAAGCAACATATTGTACATTGTGAGCTCCAAAGGGCTTGCATGAATTCATCCCTATGACACTTCTGGTGATTACAACCTCCATGGCTTTTCTCTTAGGCCCACTTTGCTCCCTCCTTGCAGCTTTCCTCAGATGATCCACGGTCCTGTCTTTTCTAAACTTCTGAGGTCTCCAGTGTACCTTTTGCTTCACACTCACAGCCTCACATATTGCCCTCTCAGGGGCACACTGCCTGGCCTCCCAGGCCTTCTGAAATCTGGTTAGAAGCCTCTTTAACCTCAGAACTTTTGCATTATCCATGCACCCAAAGCCACGTGGATGATGCCAAGGTCTGCTGCCACCTGGAGCAGTAGCCAAACATTCCTCTCACTTGGCCATAGGGGTCGAGTGCCTGGATTGCTGGGCACACTGAATCCAATGCTGAGGAACAAATCCTCTGTGCCGCCTCCATTCTGGAGCCTGGTGCGGCCGCCACCATCATTCTGGAACACGGCACTCTTTGGCTTTCTTCTCAAAGTAAGGTCTCCCACCTTTACAGTTTTGAGGCTGCAAAGGGTGGAGACTATCTGCTTCTTGTGATGCCCTCAGGCCATCTTTTCCATTTTCTTGTTCCTTCATAGCAATAGAGATCTCTTTAGCCTTATCTTTGCAGTCCACAGTTTTACTGGAGCTTCCTTTCTAGCCAAACTCACAACATTTTAAATCATCCTGCTGACCTCTTTGCTCTTGATTCTCCATATAAATCTGGCTAAAAGCCCCAACAATAGCCATGCCACTTCCCCAACATTTGACTGCCTTAAAATTTCTTTTGCCAGCTTAATCAGTTCACTGCCACCCTTAATCTCAGTCTTAGGCAAAGTCTCTGGACATGAGCAAAATGCAGACAGACTTCCCGTCAAGCCATAACATCCATCATCTGGGGTCCAGCAACCAATGCAGTCCTTCTTCGCAACAGAAACCTCCTGAACCTGGTCTTTAAAGGCAGGGTTTCTGTCAGCCTTTTTGTCTTCTGAGCTCTGACCAGACATCTCCAAACCTTTCCAAACTCTTCCCACAAGCTATTTCCAAAGGCTCTTGAACCACATGGTCAGGTATAATCACAGCAATGACCCCACTCCTGGCACCAAATTCTGTCTTGGTTACTTTTCTCTCGTTACTGAGACAAAATACCCAACGCCCAAAATGAAGGAAGGAAAGGTTTATTTAGCTCACAGTTTGTGTAGTTTTCAGTCCATACTTGGCTGATTCTGAGGCACAGTGGCACATGGCAGAGGGCAAACTTCATGGCAGCAGAGCACAGCAAAAACAACCAGAGCAAAAGGGAGGAATGGCTGCAAGCAGCCTCCTTTTCTCCCCTACATTGTAAACAGCCTACTGCCACCCAGGGGGTGTGTACCTCTCACATAACCTCCATGCCCTCCACATCCACAGGCTCAGGAAGTATACAAAGTAAGCACCTTGGCTTCCTGCTGAATCACTCAGCCAAACCTCCAGACTCCCCAAGTTGACACAATGTATCAACCATAATACCTGTCATTAACGCTGCTGATGGGTGTGCATAGTGATAGGCTCTATTTACCATACAAATGAGCCAAGGTCAAGCTGTGAACTACATGGGCCACAGCCGCTCCCTTCCAAGATATGACCTCTGGCCCCACAGTGTGTCGCTCAGTGTCTCCTCCTGTGTCACTGTCAGGAAGGGCTTGTGTTCTGGTCCCCGTTCTTTCCCTGATGGAGTAAAGTACCCCTTCCTGTTTGCCCATGAAGATGTGTGCTTCTACCCTGGAAATTACTTTATTTTCCCTGAAACATACTGTTGTGGCTTTAGACTCAGAGAGAGCTGCGTTTTGATTCCAACTGTTCCAGTCCAGCTGACTGTGTGACCATGGCCTTACTCCCTTTTCTAAGGCCCACATCTCCTCCTCCCTGAAAGGCCAACCCCCTGGGGCAGAAGAGGGGAGTGACCTGGGGCTTGTTCTGATCACAGCATCAGACAGTGGATGAGAAGATTCAGGCAGATGCGTGTGTGAGCAGGGCAAGCCCTGCTCTCTCTGCTTATGTCTTTGTCTGTGCCTCCTCTCAGGGCTGGCCGGGGCCTCTGGCCTCCTCACTGCCCTGGTTCTGGCCACGCAGCACTCTGAGTTGTCACCTGAAGTTGACCCTGGCCCACACTGCTCTCTCCTTCTGGAAGGCCCCACCCCAGCCTGGCCCAGTCCCAGGAGCTGAAATCAGAGGCTTGTACCTCCCAGACAGGGCCTCTGTGACTCTGCAGCATTTAGGATCCTGCCATCTGCAGCTCTTACCCCTGCCTGCCTAGTATGCTCTTTATGACCTTCCTCACAAACCATACTTAAAACGATGTCTGCTTCTCTGTGTCCCCAGGACTGACTCCCTCACCCTTCCCAAAGTTCCTGCACACCATAGGGAGCAAAGAGATACACACTGAGCAAGTGAGTGGACTGATATGAAGGGCCTTCACTGCGTGGCCCCTCTGCAACTCAGTCTTCAAGGCACACCGGACTTTGAAGCTAACAGTGAGTGCTGCAGAGTGCTTTGAATGCCTCTGTGAACGTGACATCACAAGTCACTCCATGCTTGTGTCTTCGGTCTGCACTGGAGCTGCCTATGATATTAGCCTGTGAATCATCCTCGCGTTTACATTTTTCTAAAACTAGAGTGGGTAAAGGAGATGATAAAAGAGGTAAAATATTGAAAAATTGTTAAAAATGAATGTAAAATAGCAAGGAATTACCTAGTCCACTGAGCTGGAAAAATTCAGGTCACCTGAAAATGCTAACACTGTCAATGCTTGGGTGCTGTGGTCTGCATCTAGCTGCATAGGTGACCCGCATACAGGAGATCAGGGCATGGCTGGGAGTCCTCACACCACGCTGTCCTTCTCACTTTCACTGCAGCCCTTGCTACAGATCCCCATAGGTTAGACCTTCCCAACCCCGTATCCACTCAGCTTCTGCTATGGTGGTGCTTACAGTGGAGCAGCAGGGTCAGTTTCTACCCTTGATGAAGGCCCCGGGGACAAGGCAGGCACCACTGTAGGAGCCAGGAGTCCCACCCCTAGCTCAGGGAGAGAGAATCAGGGAGAGAGGAGAGGTGGGGAGGGTCCTTGAAGCGGAAGTTGTCATTGGACCCTGGGTGGGCCTTCGGGGCATGGGAAGTGTTGGTCTAGGTTTGGGCCCCGGAGCTGCGTGGTACATTTGAGATGGAACAGCATATCCAAAGGTGGGGGTGAGGCCGTGGAGCAGGTTGGTTGGGCACTGTGGAGACCCTGAGCTCCTGTGCACTTGAACCGTTTTCTGGAAGTTCACAGGAAGCAAGACAGAGCTTCAAGAATGGAGAATCTGTCAGATGCAGGTTCTGGAAAGGACACTGCGTGCAGAGGCTGGGTTGGTGAGCGTGGGGTCAGAGCAGAAGGAGCATTTCAGGCATCCGGTTGTGCCTAAAGTTCTGAGTAGGGCAGGGCTGGTGGCCAGAACACCATCTCCGGGGGCCTCTCCCTGAGACGGCTGGTCTCCCATGGCCCCCTCCGGAGACCTACCCTTGTCTTTCCAATTGTAAGGTGTTTTCCAGGTCCACCGGGGGCAAAGCTCAGCCTGGAGGAAGAAGGACTCGGAACACCACGTTTCAATTTGGGCCTCTACAAACTGAACCAGCAAGAGTTTAGGAAATTATGGAATTTAGAAGATAACATGCCCGCTCTTTGGGGTAGTGAAACACTCTTTCACCTTTTATTTCCAAGCTAAAAATATGCTGAATTAACCTGGAAAAGCTCTTGGAGAAGCAAGCTGGTCTGTTTGTTTTTTCCCTGGTGTCTTTGGATGAGGCATAACTAGAGCTGATAATTTGTAACAAAGGAGTTTGTGGTCTGTAGCTCACCAAAGGAAATAATTCTGCAGAGACAGTCTTCACACCAAGGTTTTACACAATTATGCATTGTGACAATAATCCTCATAAAATTCCTTAGGTATTTCAGCTTGCGTGGCTAAAATTAATGAAAAAATGCAATGCAATTATAGTCATTATTTCCGGCAAGGGCACAATGTGAATAATACTGTTTTATTCTCCAGTCATTTTATTCTGAGGGCACAAGAACAGAACTTCAACAGTTCCAAAAACTTATATATGCTTTTAACTGAACAAAGTTCTTACTAAGCAAAGTTTAAAAGTACGTATTCCTGCACTAAGAAATTGTAGACTCTATCATGTTAGGGAAATTGGATGAATGAATGAGGGACTGATTCGAGGCTGTAGGCACCCTGGTCCCTACCCAGATCAACTGAGCATCAGAGTGGCTGTGGCCATGGACAGTCCTGGGTCCACTCCTCCAATCCCTGTCCCATGTCCCTCTTGTTCCTAGGCCCTGCTCCTGCTGGACTCACACACCACAGCCCCCCGTCTCAGTGGCGGTGCCTCTCCGGACTGTGGCTACAGCTACCAAATTAAGGCCCAGCCCAGCCCTCTCACTTTTCATTGCATTTTCAGTGTCTTGATTACTGCTTAGCACAAAAAAGATGCCACAACCCATCTTCCTTGGCATCTCTCCTACGTTTTTGAAAATATTTTCTTTATTCACATTAAATGAATAATAGCATGCACTAACTGCATCCCTGTCCCTGATTGTCCTATATCTCTATTTTTCCCAATGTCAGGTACTAAAAATTGTCACGCTCACCCCAGATGAAGCCTTTGAAGCAGAGATCAGGAAATTAGAAGCAGTGGAAGTGCGATTAAGAAGCCAGGCAACAACTATTGACTCCCTATTTCCATGAGATCAAGGTTCCTGTATTCGACATATGACTACTTCAGTGATGATGGATCTTTAATTTCCATGAAAGGAGAGCAGGAAATTATTTCGGTGGTCTAGTCTAAAATACCAGGAGGACAAGGATCTGGGACTGATCCGTGTATCCAGCACTTTGCTCTGGGGTTTCAATCCTGTATACTTGGTCTCTGTCTTATCACGCAGAGAGGATGCTGGAAAAGTGTTGCTGGGGGAAAGCCTGGGGCTGACTTCTCTTCAGGTGTGAGTTAGCCAAGTGCAGAAGATGAAGCACCCTGAAGATGCCAAGAGGTAACAGTTTTGAGGCTAGTGACTAACATTCTAGAAAGCACTAAACAGTAAGCTGGGGACTGACCAGTAAAATATTGATCCATGGGAACTGAAGGGTAAAAGGTTATATTTATAAGGAACAAGTTTTGTTACATAAATACTTTGTGAAATGATCACATCAGGGTAGTCAACATACTTACCAGCTCAAACATCTATCTTTGTGGTGAGAATACTCAAAATCATTTCTTCTAAGGAATCAAACTGGGGGTGGGGCAAGGGAGATGAGTGGGAAAGAAGTATGTTACATGCATGGGTGAAAATGCCACAAAAATCACCATGACTTGGTATTTGGCTTTAGGCATTCTCTATGCCAAATTCATGGATCCCTTGAATGGATGGAGGAATATCTCTCCTAAAGGCTCCTTATTTTGAAGGCTTGGTTGCCAGATGATGGGTTTTTGGGAAGTGATTGGATGAGGAGGGCTCTGATTTTTTCAGTAAATTAAACCATGAATCTATTCATAATTGGATGATACCATTGGGGCATGATGAAAACTTAGAAAGTGGGCCTAAATGGATGAGACAGGTCATGGCTCAGACAACTGTGTCTTCTCTCCAAACCTCCCTCTTGAGGTCATTTACCCTCTCAGCTTCCTGGCTGACAGAAGGTGAGAAGTTCATCTCCATCACTTCCTTCGGCCCATTTCAGGAACCCCCTGAAACTGTGAACCAGAGTGAACCATTCCTCTTCAATGTTGATTTTCCTCAGGTGTTTTGTCACAGTGATGGAAAACTAACCCAAGGGTGTGAAGCAAAAATCTTCTCTGGATTTTCTTTTAGGTTCAATGCTGTGTATGCCTGGCATTTTCCCCAATTATTTTCTTCCAAAAATTATAGTGGAGGAACATAAATAAGCCAAACTAAAGCCACTGCTAGAAGCAGCAGGGAAGAAATCTTGACGCAGTTCTAGCTCAGTTGGCCCCTCTAGCTTTAATTCCCAGCCCAGCTTGATTCCTTCATCTCCTCTTGGCCCCAAATTCTTATTCCATCAGTAGCCAGATATGGTTGATGCTGTGTCCTAAATATTTGTGACTGTCAAGTGAAAGCCAAGTAGATGGACTCTGTTCAGGTGACTACAAGGTGGAGCAGGAACTGCTACCCTGGTAGAAGCGGGCTGTTCAGCGTGAAGCTTTCAAGGGGTAAAGAGGAGAGTGTGTGGCTGCAAGGAACAGGGTCAAGCAGAGTACCCTCTCCTAGCAGTTTGGAGAATGTTCTACCTCAAGGGGTTCTCTGCTAACTCAGGCTGAGGCTAACAATATTTTAGGAGCCAGGAGAAGAGAGAGAAATAATCAAATTCCGGTTAACAAGCATTTTGTTACCACTGGGTAAAAAATTTGAGCTAAGCATTTATGAGGTAGTGGGAACTTGGAAGGTCGGTGTCTGGCTGCTCTTGTTCCAGGTTAACAGGGAGCTGTGATGTGTCTCCCGTAATTCACATGATGAAAGGTGCTTCTTTATGGTAAGTGATTTTCCAGAACACAAACAGTGGAGGGATTCTTGAACCTTTGCTGTTTCCCAGTATTGTAATCAGATAAAGGGCAACACTGTCCATACCATCCGCTCCTCTCTGCTTGCTGACAGCGTCCAACCTTGGTGCCACACAGAGTAGCCTGTGGTTGGCTCTGCCTTCAGGATCCTCTATTACCAAATCTCTTCCTACCTCATAAATGCAACCGGGTCACTCTCCCCCAACTCAAGACCAAGTAGACAAACAAATAAACCACACACTAAATGAAATTTATTCTCCAACTCTCTTATATTAGTTTCAGGATAAGGAAATCTACCCTTTTCATGTGGTCCAAGGCCCTCTCACGGTCCTGCTCCCCTCTCCCCATCTCCTATGTGTCCTGCATGCTAGTGCAGCCAGACAGCCATTGTGCCCTGAAAATGTCTGCACTGTTCTAGTGCTGTGCTTTTGATTGCTGATTTTGCCATCAGGAGTTACTTTCCTCATATTTATATTGGCTGAAATTTCACCCACTCTTTAGGGTCCCGTTTAAGTGCTACCTTTGCTTGAAAATGTCTTTGAGTCCCAGAAGAGTCAGTCAGTTGCCCTTTGTCATGTGTCTTGGTCTGAAATTGAGCATCTCTTGGTTTATTCCACCCTGTTTTTGTTCTCAGTTTTCATCTCTATGTCTCTATCAAGTGGGGGGTAGATTCTCCTCCCTGAGCACAACTATGGTCTGTTCTGTGCTTCATAAAGAAGTGTTAAGTGGAAGCACACTACATGTGGGTCTCTTAAAACCTGCTAAAAAGTAAGGAAAATAGTCACAAGTATTTCCCTTCATTCTGCCTGGAATATTATGAAATTCCAAAAATGAAACTTACCATTTGTTATTCCTAGTATGTACTCATTAAAACAAAACGAGAACTATAACAAAGAAAATAGGCAAAGAAAATACCATAAAAATTATATTTTTAGGAGGTCTACAAATTCCTTAGATTCTAATACATGTGCAAGGGGGGCCAGAAGGGATTGGGACTGGTCAGTGGTTGTGCAGAGGAGAGGAAGACAGGAAGGGACCAGTGGGGACAGATAGCTGGAAAGCAAGGGGCTGTCCCTGGGGTGCAGATATGAGAGCAGGACCTGGATGAGCACAGGGCACACTGAGTGCCACAGCAGATGAAAATTCAGTGATGAGACCCAGCTTTGTAAAGCTAAAGCTAGGTCTCGTCACTGAAGGTAAGTACTCATTTGGGCAGCCAGGCAGCCTGATATCCCCTCAAAACGTTCAAAAGCAAAACATAATGGGGAAATTAGGAAAGATGGTGGGCAGGAAGTGGCAGGAATCAATCACTCCACATAAGGCAATAACTGCATTAGTGTAATCTGACTAATGTGACTATTCTAGAGTGCCGGAGTCTTGCAGCATCCAGGGCAAGACTTAGATGGTAAATCATAGTTAATTGTAGCCAATTTCAGCTCCTAGTATGATAACATCTGCCTGCTCCTCACCTTCCAACTATGTGGCTGATAGATGCACCCAAACTCCTGAGGTGACTGGCAGGAGCTAGGGTGAGCAAGCCGTGAGGATGGGCATGTCTTCCAAATATTGGGAGCCTGTGTCCTGGTTGCTGATCCTTACTTCTGACAGTAGAAATGCAGGCATAGAGATCTTCAGAGTAACCCTCCTGGGCTTAAATATCTTCCAACATATCTAAAGAGATAGTGCCTTAATGTTTTTTCTTTTGCCAGGAATTTAAGGACTAGGGCATTTAAAAGCAAAAGCATACATGGAGGAAATTTAGAAACTCACAGCAGCTGATCAGCTAAAGAGGCAGGCTCAGAAAAGAACTAAGAAGATCTTGCAGTTAAACCTCATGCTGATCTTGGGAACTGAGATACTATTAAAAAACAACAAAAGCAACAAACTTTAGGGAAGGAGAATACTCAATTACTAGAAATACCATATTGGCATTCAAGTTTCCACCTTTTAACAAAAACATCAAATAACATAGCATATACAGGAACAGAAAATTGCCAAGGGAAAAGTAAGTAAATAAGTAAGTAAGTAAATAAATAAACAGAAACTGTCCCTACAGAAGAATGGGTAGCAGACTTATTGGACAGACTTTAAAAGAAATATTTTCAAAGAGCTGGAGGAAGATGTGGACAAAGCAAGAAAAATGATGTACTGAGAAGGTGGAAATATCAGATAGAAATGCAAGAGAGGCAAAGACTTCTAGAGTTGAAAAATGTAATAACTAAAGTGAAAAAAAATCACTAAAAACTAAAAGTTCACTAACGGTACCCAAAGATACCTTTGGATAAAAGAAAGAAGTAGCAAACCTGAAAATAAGACAACTGAAACGACTGAATCTGGGAGACATGAAAGAAACAAGGTTCAAGAAAAGTGAGCAGAGCCTAAGGGCCTTTGGGACACCACCAATAAAATATGCACATTATAGGAGTCATATTGGGAAAGGAAAAAAGAAAAGAGAGGAAGGAGCACGTAGATCACTATGAAAAATAATGGCTGGAATGTCCCACACTTGCAGAAAGACATGGATCTACAAATCCAAGAAGTTCAACAAACTCTAACAAGGATGAATTTGAATGAGACCCACAAACACATGTGATAACTAGATTTTCAAAAGTCAAGGACCAAGAATCTTGAAGGTATCCAAAGAAAATTTACGTGCCACATACAAGAGGTTGGTAAGATTATTAAAAGATTGACAGGCAAAAATTTTAAAGATCAAAAAGCAGGATTGCGCAAAGTACTTAAAGAAAATAAAACCTATCAGCCAATATGTCAGTTAGTGTTTACTGGAGGAACAGGTCAAAGGTTTATCTGCGTGTCACAAATCTGAACAATTCAGTAAAAAATCAAAGGCTTGGAGTTCACTATAGTGTTCTGTGCAAATCTGTATCACAAAGCCTAAGGGTCTGGGCTAAAAGGCTGGCGAGTCTACACCGGAAGATTGGAGCTGGACACCCGGGGATGATGGTGAAGACTGGAGTGCCTCAAAGCAAACAGAAACCAGACTTCTCTCCTCTTTCCCTATTTATTTCATCCATGCTGCAGCCCTATGGGCTGGTGCCACCCACACCCAGGATGGCTCTTCCACCTTCCTTAAGCCCATCACCCAGATGTACCCAGAACCATGCTAAACCTATCAGCTGGGTGCTTCTTATGCAACTTAGCACAGTTAACACAGCCAATAATTATACCGAAATCAAAATCATCTTTCAAAAATTTGTGAGAAATTAAGTCATTGCCAAACCAACAAAAGCTGATGGGGTTTATTACTACTAGACCCACTCTATCAGAAATGTTAAAGGAAGTCTTTTAAGTTGAAGAGAAAGGTTACTTGATATAAATTTGAAGGCGTATGAAAATATGAAGTTCTTCCAGAAAGGTAAATATGAGAGACACTTTTTTATTTTAAAGAGACAAAAAATCTCCAGTAAAAATGATACAGAATTTCAAAACAAGATGATAATGATTGACAATGGCTATTATATTGCATATTGTTATCTTCAGAGTAGTTGCTCAGATTACCAGGTATCAGCATAGTGAAAGGAGAAATATTTTTAAAAATAATTTTGATGTGTGACTCTGCTTCTTATCCACACAATTTAAAAAGATTAATAGGTAAGAGAGAATGCAAAACATAAAAATGTAATTTATGCTATCAGTAACTGAAAAAGAGTCAAATAAGAACAATTCTGTGTGCTTTGAAGTCAAGCTGATATAAATTCAACTTAGAGTACTATAACATTAGGATGTTAGGTATAATCCCCACAGTAACCACAAAGAAAATATCTATATACAATACCAAAAAAGGAAGTGGGAAAGGAGTTTTAAAATTTCACAACAAAAATTAGACACAAATGAAGACATTAATGCAGGAAACAAGAGTAAGAAAGAGACTGGCAGGGTCGATTTAAAATGTTCCAACTATATTAGTTTGTCTAGAAGTGATTCACTTTAAAACCAATGGCATAAATAGACTGAAAGTGAAAAGATGGAAAAAGTTGCTCTATGCAAACTGTAATCAAAAGAGAGTGGGGTTGTCCTACCATCAGAAAAGTATATGCTTGAATTTTAAAAAAATACAGAGAAACAAATGGATATTGTATACTGGAAATATCAACAGCAAGACAATGTAATAATTGTAAACATTAATACACTTAATAAAAGGCCTTCAAAATATATTATGCAATCATTAACACAATTGAAAGGATAAATAAAGAGTTCTAATGTAGTAGATGAAGACTTCATACCCTGCTCTGTAGTGAACAGAACAACCAAAAAAAGACAGTAAAGAAGTAAAGGATTTGATTAACACAATAAAGCAACAAGACCTGTACAAGCAACATACATGTACAGAAAACACTGCCTAACAACAGAATACTCATTCTTTGCTAATGTATCTGAAATATTTGCCAGCATAGACCATACGTTAGGTCAGGCCTAAGTCTCCATACATTTAGAAAACAGAAAACATAAACAATCTGCTCTGAATGCAGTTGTAGGGATTGAGTCTGGGATGGTTGAAACAGCAACAGAAGGAAAACTGTAAATTTGAAGAAATTTAACAACATACTCTTAAACAATCAATAAGTCAAAGAGAACTCACAGTGAAAACCAGGAAATTCTTAGAGGCAGACTTAAATGAAAATACAAATATGTAATAAAGCAAAAATGGCACTGGGGAAAATTCATAGCTGTAAATGGTTAGTTTAAAAAGATCTCAAATCGACAAGCTGATTTTACAAATAAACAAACTAGAAAATGAAGGACAAACTCAACCCAAAGCTAGCAGAAAGAAGGAAATAACAAAGAAGAAAATGAAGATACAATAAATAGTGAGAGACAGGGCAAGCAGGAAATCAAGGCAACCAGGCGTTGGCTCTCCTGAAGGATTAATGAAGTTAGCAAAAAAATTCAAACTATTAAAGTCAGAAATGAAAGTAAGGACATCAGAACCAACTCTATAAAAATAAAAAGGATTATAAGAGAACCTTAGAAACAATTATATACCAGCAAATAGGATAACATAGATGAAACAGACAAATTCTTAGAAATACAATAGCTACCAAGGCTGAATCTTGAAAGACTAAGAGACTGAATCAGTAATAAAAAACCCTTGGACAAAGAAAATGTCTGAATCATATTGCTTCATTGGTGAAAGTCACCAAACATTTAAAAAGTATCATCAATTCTTCTTACACTTTTTTTTAAATGAAGGAAAGGGAACACCCCCTAAGTCACAGAACAGGATTCACATTGGAAACAAAGAAGGAAAGCAACGCCATTCACACATTTCATGATCTGATGTGTCTACCAGTGGGTGAGCGGATAAACACACAAGTACGGTACCTGAATACAGTGGAATGGTATTTACCTGAGATTTTTCTTTTCTTTCTTTCTTTTTTTTTTTTGGTAGTACTGGGGATTGAACTCAGGACTTGTGCTTGCTAGGCAGGCACTTACTGCACTGAGCTATACCCCCAGCCCAGGTATTTACCTTTTAAAAATGAAATTTTGAAACAAACTTCAGCATGGATGTACTTTGACAACATTTTCCTAAGTCAAATACAGTTGAACAGTAGTTACTTGGGCTTGGAAGGTGGGTAATGGCAGCTGCTGTTTAATGAGCACAATTTCAGTTTCTGGTAACAAATTTCTAGAGATGGCCGGTGGTGATGCGCTCGCAATCGGACTATACTTAGCACGCTGAACTGCACACTTTAAATGGCTACAGGGGTAATGCAAACAATAAAACCCATAAAAACACTGAAAGAAAACATAGTAATATCCTGTCATGGTGACAAAGGCCTTCCTAACTATGTTATTAAATCCAAAAGAAAACTTAAAGCTGACAAATTAACAGCAAGACAAACTTAAACTAACCAACTAAACAAATAAATACCCATAAACAAAGCCAAAAGATAGACAAAATGGGAAAAATATTTGCAGTTCATCTCTAGGAGAAAGAGCTCATTTCCTAGCAGATAAACGGTTCTTAGAAATCAGTGAGAAAAAGACTAACATGGCAAGAGAAAAATTGGCAAATTCACATAAAAAGAAATACAAGTGAACCTTAAACATGTGAAAAATGCTCATAGGGAAAATGTCACTCATAATGAAAAAGCTCACTCTCAGTGAAAAATGCAAATTAAAATTATATCAAGATAGTACTTTTCAATTACCACGTTGGTAATAAACCCAAATGTTTGATGACATACTCTGTTGGTATTTAGAAACAGACAACAAAAATGGCTGGAAAGGGTGTGGATTGGCCAACCGAGTACACTGGGCAATTAAAATGCAATGTACCTTATTCCACTCAGCCACCCCAGTTGTGGGAATTTACTCTGATAGCACATGTCCAAAATAACATGCACACAGTTACCCATCACAGTACTGTTTGTAACAACAAAAGGCTGAACACCTGGGTACCCACAGGAGAGGACCCAGGTCATACAACAGTGCATCCACTTAGTGGAACACTACCACATGTCTGTAAAACCACACGGCTGTAAAACTGCCTTCCAGGCATCCCAGAGATGCTTGCTGCATAGAAATGAGGTAAAATCTCCAGAATGCATTGCTACATGAAAAAGAAATCCAGTGAGACAGTACCTAGAGCATATGATTTATTTAAAACGGAAATGAGAATGAAAAAATCTGTAATACAGTCGTGCCTCGGTTCACAAACTTGATTCTTTCCACGATTCTGGTTGCAAAAGGAATAAAATTCAGTGGTTAGGTTCAATGTCGACCTCATGGGGAAATTCGACTCAGGTTCCAACCACTTCAGTTTGCAGCCGGAACTATGGAAAGAACTGAGTTCGTGAACTAAGGCAATACTGTATTTGGTTGTTTACATGCAAGGAAACGCTAGAAGGTACCTGAGACAATGTGGCTATGGGGTGAGACTATGTAGATGGAATATGGTGTGGGGGAGAATTTTCATTCAGTAATTTTTTATACTAAATTTTTCATACCCTGTGGCTATACCACTTACCTAAAAATTAAATTGAAATTGAAAAAGATAATGTGAAGATAGTGGTGTTTTGTGACTTGCTTTACCTCAGAATCTGTAAGGTCTGGTTCTTTTGCTGTCTCATCTCTTGATTAAGAAGAATGACGGAGGACCTTTCTCGGGTCGCAGTGGGGCACGGCCCCGAGATGCATCCAGGCAGTCTGAGCAGGAGACCACCTCCCTGCAGAGGGCTGGGGAACCCTCCAGCCCTGTTGGCGGCCACATATCATCCCTCCTTCTGCCATCTAGGGAGGGCAGAATCTGAGGAAGGTCAACCTGCATCTGACATGGGAAGTACGTGGGCCCCTCAACCATGCCTGGGTACAAGACGCTATAGATTTCTGCATAAGTCCCCTTGTCAGCTCGGGCTATGATGAAACTCCAGAGACTGCGTGGATTAAACGGTGTGTTTCTCATGGTTCTGGAGACTAAAATACCTATGGTCACAGTGCTGGTAGACTTCTGTGTCACCTGGCTGCAGAAGTGTCCTGGCCCTCCACACTGCCTACTCTGGCTCGTTGTGCATCTGAGGAGAAGAGCCTGGTGTCTATTCCGCTCTTAGATGAGCATGAATTGCCCCGTGAGGCCTTAGCTGGTGGCCAGAGTGGAAAACCCCTGCTCCTCAGACCACGGCGTTGGGTACTGAGCTTCAACAAATGATTTTTGGGAGACACAATATGCAGTCTATGGCACCAGGGTCTGATTTTCCGTAATTTCCAAACTGGGCACTGGATGGTACAACTCGGTCTTTCCCTTTGCCGATACAGTGATTCCCTGTTTAACTAGTGAGCTGTTTAATGACTTCAGACTTACATCCCAGGGGTGCTGTTCAGACTTGTGACCTACTGCTTGACCTTCGACCAGCATTCAGACTACGACACAGGAACTTGCATGGCAGTGCGGCCTCGTGGTGGCCTCTTCTACAGCTCAGCACTGTGAGTTCACAGCATAGCATGTAAGAGTCACTCAAATAAATATGAAGTCTTCAAGGTGGAGCTTCCTTCAACCATGTCTTTGTTCTGAGCACCGTAACATACGTGCTGTATACAGTCCCTCATTCAGCGATGTAGGAACTGAACTCAGTCTGTAGGTGAGGATTGTTTGTACAGCTACAAAACCTTAAGTTTACTAAGTCCGCAGACTGGGTGCCTGGCAGTCTGTGTGGTCTCTTGCGGGTGACACAAAACATTTCAGAGGGACAAGAGTGCCTCCCATCTCTACAGGCCTCCCTCTGAGAGCAATTGCAGGGCTCAAGCTCCCGGTGGGGTGTGATTTGGGGAGGGGCTTGTGGTTGCACTGGCAGGGTACTGAGGCGGGTGGGTGCACAGGCAGGCTACAGCTGGGGGTGACAGAAAGGCCACTGGGCAAGGAGGGCCTAGAGGTTGAAAGCAACTGCAAAGAAAGACAGTATGCACCTTTAGGGGCAGCTCAGATGAGGCAACCTCAGGCCCCAGAGAAAAGAGAGGCTGGGGGATCAGCACCGAGGAGAGCACCCCAGGAATCTCAGGCCCCTAACTCCTGCTGAGACACTGAAGTTCCCAAAGTCCACACCCAAGTTGAGGTCTGGGGCCACAGGAGTGTGTGCAGGCAAGGACTCTGCACAGCCCTCGTCTTGGAGGCTGCACTCTGTGAAGTCCGTTCTGTCCTACTTGGTCTCAGTTGACTGAAACCAGGGAGGAGTTGCCCGCTTCCCGGATGAGTCAGTGCAGGCTGGAGAACCAGCGCTCAGCCAGGGCCTGAGCCTTCTCTTACTCACAGTTCAGACAAACAGGCTTCACCCAGCCACTGCCCTTCTCATTCCCATCTCTGCAGACCGGCATCTGCTGTCACGGTCTTCATCCTGTCTTCTGAGACTTTGGAATTCTAGTTATGACCAGCTCTTCGACAAGGTGCAAGGTGTTAGGTGTTCTTAAAGTTTGTTTGTTTGGACTTTTTGAAAATGGTACATTGAAAGCGATACATTTCTGAATAATAAGTCTCTACTCTTTCTTTGGAAGACAGGCATTAAAATTTAGGAGCCACAACACGGAATAGGAAGAGCTAGTGAAAATGTCACCAAGTGAGAGTTTAGATGTTCAAATGTTGCTGATTGAGGGAGCCGCACAGATGAACGGGGCCGGCTGGGCGGCCCTGACAGGGTACATTTTGTGCCTTTGAAATGTCCTCTGGCTTTTGCATCAAAAGCCCGTGATTCATTCTGATAAGGGATGACTCAAATTATTAAGAAAAAAAAACCAAAGCAAAGCTGAGCAAGCCTGATGGGGAGGCAGCCGTCTGGAGCGGCCCAGCGGCATCTTGTCCCAGTGGCTGTCCTCCGAGCCTGAGCATGGTGGTGCTCCCTCGTAAGGCAGATCTGGCTGCAATCTGTGTTTCTTCAGTTTTTATCAGCGCTGGCCTAGATTTCCAAAGCTGAGCTAAAATGGAAATATTCTTCCCCCTCTTTAACCCATCTGTCTCCTTTTATTTACATAATATAACATCTTTTTCCCTGAAGAATTCTAAGGTTTTTTCTTTTAAAGGCAAAATAGGAGTAAAATAAATGGAAAGTTTTTCCTCACAAAGGGAAACATAGGCTTTTCTGTTCAGATTCATCCACAGTTAGGCCTCCCTCTCACAACAGGATTCTACAAAAACCAGTGTGAAGCCACTCTTCCAAACAGCAAGGCCAGGACCCCATTTAGTTTGCCCTCAGAAGAGAGAATGAGGGGCATCCCTGTTATCCTGTGATTGTTGGTGGTTTATTTCAGAGTGAGAAAACTAGTCTGGATAATTACTCAGCTAATACCAGCCAGGTGTTACCTTTCCCAAGACTGGGTCGTTGACCCTGGTGCCCAGAGAACAGGCCATCAGCTCCCCGTGCCTCACCGAGGTAATGGAGGAGCGCATTGTGACTGAGAAGAGATTTCTAAAGAAGACTTTGTCGTCACTATGTAGGTTTTAAATGTTGACTGAAAGTATGCAGGCAAGCTCAAGTGGCATGTGACAATAGCCTGTCAGCCACAATAGCATATTTAGAAAGATACAGCAAAATTATTAAAAGATCAAGAGATACAAGGATCAAGAGTAGATTCTCAGTCATGTTAAAATAACTGTAGTATCTGCTAATGAGGCCAAAGCTTCTGCAGAGAGGGAGAAGAGGAGAGGGGACAGCGGACAGAGGGGTGTGTGGTGTGGGTCTGGGTCCTTATTTAGTCATTCTAATACCTGCCTGACAGCTGTGCTTTCCAATCTGTTCAGGCAAACTGCACCCCAGACCCATATGTGCCAGCACTCAGGTCCTCTTGGGAAGTAGGAAGGTGCCAGCACCCTTGAGTGCCCTTGTCCCTTTCTCCCCATATCTGGTGAGCATGCTGCTGATCAGACAATGGCATGGACGTGCAGAGGCTTCAGAAACACACCCAACTTTGAGACTGGGGACAAAGGCCTCTCTGCACCTGTCTTCTGGTTGTGTGTCACATCCCCAACACACACTGTAAAGTAACAGGGCTTCAGTGGGACATGGGGTTAAAGGCCCATTTTAGGTAAAGAGGAGCCATCAGTCCTGGTTGGAACAATGGCCTGACTGCTTCTCCAGTGAGTGTATTCTTTGTTTCTTTGTTGTGTTTTCGGCCAGAAGCTTATCAAACCGAGTTCCCCTTGAAGACAATACTGGGGTAGGGACAGTTGTGTGGGCCACTGGGCCCACAGACAGGAAGCCCAGGTGAGTCTGGGCCCTGACTCCCATGAGGCCTGGCTGGAGGAGCAGAAAACACACCCTTCAAGTCACAGAGCAGCGAGGATGAAGAAGGAGGAGTCTCTGTCCTGGGGACCTTGGCCGGAGTCACAGCAGTGGCACTGGGAAGTTCCCTGTGTTATCTACTCGTTGATGCGAGAAGGTAGAGCAGCAGCATTAAAGACTCTAGGAAACAGGAAGGTGCCACAAATGTGACACAAAAGGATACTGGCATGAAGAAAAGTGCTTATAAAACTTGAAGAAAATATGTTTGGAAATTAGGCAGGAGCCGCTGGTGTTAATGGCAGTGTACCATCAGCTTTATATCATTATGACAGAATACCTGAGATGGGATACTTTGTAAAGAAAACATTTTCTTCACTCACAGGTCTGGATGCTGGAAGTCAAAAACATCAGACACAGCATCTGGCAGGGTTTCATTTGTATCCCCTCTCACGTGTGTTGCTCTCTCTATAAACTCTCCCAGGATTCTCCCTCAGTGACCCGTCCCTTCTGACCAGACCATCCTCAGAGGAAGTCAGCTACAAGCCCCCCATAATCCTGTCACCTTCCAAAGGCCCCGGTACAAGTGCATGAGGCTATAAGGGCACATCTAGGTAGAAACCATGATGGGTTGAACTGCATGAGTTAGACAGGACAAACCACAGTCAGTCCACAGCAATCAGTTTTGCAGAACTCAGCAGGACTGGCCATCTTTCTCTTTTGCTTAGTTGTCAAGGACATGTAATGTAGCTTCCAGGCTGACCAGCATGACCGGCCTGGGATGTTCCCCTTCAACGGCTTAGGAGTCTGTGGGTCCTTGGTGGCGTCTCGTAGGTCTGAGTCCTGGCAATGCCATGCCTTCACTCTGGGTGCCAACTTGCCCTTTCCTCCCTCCCTTCCCTCCTCTATCCGTCATGGCCTCTACCTGGCCCTGGGCCTCTGGACAGTAGCCGAGGAGCTGTCACTACCCGCTCACTTCCCCAAGGGGGACCAAGTCAGCTCCCACTGGTGGTCACACCTGCAGCCCCTCGGAGGCCAGGAGAAGTCCGGTTTGGGGTGACTTCAGAGCAGATGGGGGGGCTGGCGGTGACCCCCGTCCGTAGGGGGAGCACTGTGTCAGGCTGGGAGTCACAGCAGAGGGACATTCTCTTCTCCTCCTGCCTCCCTCACCACGTACTCTTTGCTTACTTTTCAGCTGGAACTGGAGGAGCCTCCTGTCTTGTGCTGACTCAGAACGCAAAGTGTAGAAGCCTGAGAGTGAAATATTTCATCTCCTTCCCTGGCTGACTGTGCTGAGGACCTGTGTTCTGATCCTCATACTTCCAGGAATCTCTGGGCCTCACCTGGCTTTGTACCTGTCCTGGGTGGCTCCAGCAGCAGCTTTGCCCTAGAAACCCATCGTTCCTCAGCTTGGCCTCATACCGCTTAGATCAGTGCCGTGGCCCTGCCATGCGCCTTGGAGGTGCCGCCTTGCCCGGTCTTCCAGAGCTCTTTCTAGACAACTGCATGGCCGGAGTTGGTCTGCGTTTCACCCTGTCCACACACGCGCAGACCCTGTGCACTCTCAGCACCAGGAACGTCTCAGCCAAGTGAACTTGCAGAATGCCTGACCGAGTAATGGGTTGATCTGGTACCTGCTCTTTTCTCATAAACTGATTTCTCACCCCCCTAACTTTCCTCAAGGCTTTTCTGGTACAGAGGGGTCAACACCAAAAGCCCTGTGTGACCTTTCACCAGAGACCTCTTAATTGTCTCCTGGGGAAACACAACTCAGTATTTCAGCTCCTTCTGCCTCATACAGGGCCATGAGCGAGACAGAACTGATTTTTGAAGGTGCTCTATGAAGACAAGGGTGGTACATATGTAATGCGTTTTTAAAATAAAATGCTTCTGTGGGCCTTCCCTGTCAGCCTTCACAGCTTCACGTGTCTCTGGGCCCATCCCCAGTCTGTGTTCCTTCCTTCCAGAGGACCTATGTTTTTATTTTGAAGAAGAAAAAAAAAACCAAAATAATGACAATTAAGAAGCTACCTTTCAGGAAGCAGATCACCCATCCATCCACCTCTGTCTGTCCATCTGTGTACACATCCTCACAGACCCTCACTGAGGACCGGACTGCCCAAGGGTCCGGAGGAGGGGAGCAGAGTAGGGGGGCAGGGGTGCTGGGGGCGAGGGAGGGGTGGGAAGTGAATCCAAGGCCAAGGGCTTTCATAAAGAAACTTGCCTTTGTCCTAAAAGCCATGGGAGACTTGAGGAGGTTCGAGCAGAAACAAGATGCTATTACGCGTGACCTTCAGGAATGTCCCTTTGGCCGCAGGTGGGGGAGGGATTAGAGAAGGCCACGGTGGAGACAGGAAGTCACAGCACTTACCCTCAGGCAGTCCCAGGAGGAAGGAGAAAAGCAGGACATGGAGGAGACAATAGGAAGAACCAACAGGACCGCAGAACAGGATGATGCTGACCAAACTCATCTCAGTCCACCTGTCTCTGGCTTCTGCTGTTGGAGGGGTGCCGTCACTGACACAGACCGAGGAAGAGGAGGCCCGGCTGTGAGGAAAGAGGAAGTGGCAGGTGTTGGGGAACCATGCTGGAGGGTCTAAAAGTAGATGGATAATGGCCAGGAGCTCAGAAGAGACGAGGGCTCAGAATAGAGGCTGATGTCTTGGCGCTCAAGTAGCATGGCTAATCCTGCTGGGGAAAGCGCAGGGAGGAGCCCAGGTCTGCAAAGAGCAGAGGGCTCTGAGGAGCTTAGCTGCAGGTTAAGGGGCCCCAGGAGGAGGTGGGTGCTGCTGGTAAGGCTTCCAGGAAAGCAGAGCAGGGCATTCAGAGCTGCCCAGAGCTAAGGCTGGAAGCCAAATGCCCTTCTCCTCACTGTTCCAAAATACTGACCTGGATTTGTAGATCCCAGCAGCCATGGGGACAGAGCCACATCTAGGCTTGCTGCTGCAATGTGTCATCTGGAAGTCTTCGGTGGCCACCCAGCTGGAAATGACCAGTCTTCTCTAAGCAATTATCAAGCCCAGACTCTGTTGGGCACTGGGGATTTAAGATGACATAAAGACTGAGGGCAAAGCCTGCTTTCCAAACCCTGCAGGGGCTCTAGTGTGTATGGTTAAGCCCTGAGTAGACTGCTACATTTTTCCTATACATCTCCATGATAACGTTTAATTTGTAAATTAAGCATAGTAAGGGACAAAACATTGACTAGTAACAAAACAGAACAACTATTAATAGAATAAAAAAGCTGGCCTTTTTAAGTAAAATAAAGATAACTTGAACCAAGTCACTGTATGTTGTGACGGGGATCTGAGAACCAAGGCAGCTCCTGAGCGACTGACAGGACAGTAGTGTGGAGGACCACCTGGGTGCTCTCCTTGAAAGAGGAGCAACTGTCTCCATTTTGGCTGTACCTGACTCTATTTCCCAGCATTTAAAAAAAAATTTAAATGGAAAAGAAGGCAATAACAAAATAACAACAATAAAGACAAAAAACCCCACAAAACAATAAAAGCATTTGGTATGTACAGAGCTGGATAGGATTTTTCCTTATCCCTTCATTTGGCTTTAAGCAATGCATATCGGGCCAGCCAAGGTGCTGATGGTGGTCTTTGAAGATGGCAGGTGTGTTTCCCCAGATCCCCATTGTTCCCAGGAGTGAGCCAGATGAGGTGGGATGTATGAGCCAGTGCTCCACGCTGTCAGCTGGGAGTCTCAAGACAGAGGCTATGACTTACTGGAGCTTGAAAGATTACACATCAGAGCTGAAGCACCAACCCCAAAACATTAGCTACCATCTCGATTGTGTTATGCAGATGACTCTTTCTGCAGAGCCTTCTCTCTGCATTTGCAGAGGGGATTTCAGGCCTCCTACCTAGCCCAGCCCATAGCACTCACCTACTTCCCACCAGTCTCAGTCACTCATCTTCAATCCACTCCTTTCTTCATGAATGAATAAGACCTGGGCTTGGCCTTGGGTTGAGGCCTTTATTCCAGGTGACCGTCACCATGGCTGGACATAAGACCCCTTGGCTCCCCGTAATTACAAATATGCCTTTATTCTTCTCATGGTTTCGCTGGAAGTGGTAAATTGGAATTAGCTCACTAAAATTCCAGTAACTTTCCTTAGGGTTACGAATATAACTTCCTGGGCTGCACCGAGGACTGGGAGGGTCTCTCTATAGGTAGCGTCTACACAGTAGATACCCCAGAGGGAAGGATGGTCATGTCCTGGGACAGGCACAGCAAGACAGAATGAGATTCCATCACGCTGCTCAGCATGATGCGTGATTTAAAAGTGAGAGATGTTTATTTTGGAGTTTTCTGTTTCATACTTTCAGACCTGGTTGAGCACAAGTTTGCAGAGAGCAAAGCCATGGCTACAAGGGTTGCATAGGGAATGCATGGTCCTTGAGAAGACAGAGCATTAATGTCTAAGGAAACAACCATTCAGCACAGTGTCCCCTGTGGCTCCAGAGGACAGTGCCTGGCTGAGGGGTTCAGCAGGAGGGGACAGGCTTAGAACGGGGGCAGGGAGGTCCCAGGCAAGGCCAGGCCTGCACCCAAAACCTTGGATGTGAGGGGAAGCATTTTGCCTGGAGGGCAAGGAGCAGAGCACGCAGTTAGAGATGCTGTGGACTCACCTAAGGAGCCGCAGGAACGGGGCTGGCATCTCAGGAAGGGTCAGATGGCCAGGCCTTGAGCACAGCTGCAAGTTTGGACTTTCTCCTGCGGACCCTGAGAAGCCAGCTCTGACGGCTCCTCCCTGGGAGCCGTGTAAGCTTCTCTCCTTCCCCTCGTTCTTTCTCCTCCTCTGCTTTGTCTTCATCCTCTCCCGCTTCCCCATCTGTGTAATCTGACCTGGGGAATTAGGGCTCCAGGTTCTTTGAAAGCAATTTCCAAGTACAGGCCCCATCTTCTCAATCCTTTGACTGTTTTGTAGGAACTAGTCTGGTGCCAGTCACACCAGTGCTTTTCATGTGGATGGAGGTGTGAAGATGCCTCTGCGGCCTGTGACAGCGCAAGATGGAGGCAAACAGCTCAGCCCAACCCATGAGTGGACGCCCCTGTGTTTCTCTGATGGGTATGCTGTGGTCCTCGGTCTCCCTGCCTCTGAGTAGCTACCTTAGTTTATGCCACTGCTTCTGACCTGGACCTTTCGGGTAATCACACTTGCGAGGATGATTCAGTGTGAGATGTGGTCCCTAGGAGCCCAGAGGGTAGGAAAATAGTCCACTATTGGTACTGGCACTGAGTCTTCACAGACCAATAGCTGCAAGCTGTGGAATTTTGTTTACTGTTTCTAGGTTTTACACTGTAATCTCGAATTATAAACATATGTTATGTCACCAAACAGTCTCTGTATGCCGCACAAATTTTCCAAATTGTGCTAGACCCTGAATCAGAGGCAGACTCATGCAGATGACAGGGAGGGGCAGACCCCGGAGGACGGCCCTTAAACACAGGGTGGGGTGGAGACGAAGAAGCAGTGCATTCTGCCTGCCGGAAACAGGACAGGCTGAGCAGCAGAAGGCACAGGCAGTGGGTGCACCCCTGACCTCAGGGTGGACCGGAGAGGTTGGGAAATATTGCTGGGCCCAGTCACCACCCCTCCCCCACAGTGAGAAGCTCTGAGACAGCAAATGTCAGAGACAGGAGCTTTTGAAGCCTTCTGGAGTTTCCTTATGCCCTCTATGACTTCAGAGCCTGAATGTTAAGAGATGCTTAGGATTTCAGTAGATGTAAAAACAAGTGGAGGTGGAGCAAAGGGCACGAGGGTAGATGATCCGGTGACCGGGACAAGGTCAAGTCCTGGACACCTAGGAAGACCACAGGACAGTGACTCCAGGGCTTTCTCTGCAGAAGTGAAGAATATAAGCACGCTTGGCTCACGTTCCAGAATTCCAGAATACCAGCCTCTTGGGCGGGTTCCCTGAAAGAAGGGCAGTGGATCCCACAGCCACAGCAGATCTGAAAGCTTAATTCAAGTCTAGATAGAAAACAGTTGAGGGTTCTACAATGACGATGACCACGGATGGGTTACCCCAGCCCCTGTGGCACTCGTGTGTCCAGAAATGAGTGGCACCACAAGTGCTGGGAGCAGCGAAGGGACTCTCTGAAAGTCCTGGCAGGACTGCGCTCTGAGAGCCAGCTGGGATTTTCTCCTGTCTACACACCTCTTCCAGTCATCTGGCCAGGAGCACCCATTCCTAGAGAACTGGATGACCCTGGGAAAGGTCATCCCAATAACCTGTCTGAGCCACAAAGGAATTCAGGTTTAGAAAAAAACCAAGAGCAAAAATTGTGATTGGTACAATATTAGAGAGGGGCAGCAGCAAAGACTTCAGTAAAGTTGCTTAAAGGGATACAAGTAATTAATGAGTCCACGTCTTCTCAGGGGCCCTGTGCTCAGCTGGTTGGTATTCTGGAAGGGATGTAAAGGTGGTTGACAGAAATTTCATAATATTATATCCTAGGCTGGATAACTCAGAGATTTTAGATCACCAGCACTGTATAGAACAGGCTTATATAAGTCTTTTCCCAAGGAAATAAAATGTGATACATAGGTTTTACCCTTAACATTTGATGAGAATTATTATTCACAGTATGTTTTCAAAAAGAGTCACAGATTTTAAAGTTACCATGTTATTATTATTTATAGTACTGGGAATTGAGCCCAAGGTCTTTACACTGAACCACATGCCCCATTTTATGCTTTATTTTGAGACAGGGTCTCACTAAGTTGCCCAAATTGGCCTTGGACTTGTGATCTTCCTGCCTCAGCCTCCCAGGGTGCTGATATTATAGATATGGCCCATCACACCTGGCTATTTTATACCTGTAAAGTAAACCTTTCTAAGTGTCTCAGACTGATGAAGTAGAGGTCCAGGAAGGAAGCTTTACCTTGTAAGATTTTATGGACTCGGATGGTGGGTGGGTATGAGTGATCCCTGCCTAGCATGAAGGCAATAGGACCGATTGTTTGCACGGGTGGCAGGGGAAGGGCTTTTCTGGCTCTGGCGTACGGACCTCTGCAATCTCAGTGGTTCTTTTCAGTTTAACAAAGACAAATGGTAAGTTATATGTGAGGCTGTAGTTTAGAAACTTCCCCTGTCTTGATCCAGGCTTAAATTGTCATTTTAATTATATTCAAATGTAGATTCATTTCCTCATTCATCTTCAGGTACAATCCTTCAAGGAGCATTGCGTGAGTGAATTCAAATTCACTCACATGCCAAAACACTATTTCCAGTAGAGCACCTACTATGTGCCTTGCTTTGTATGTGTGTCATTTAAATTTCTCTCTTTAATCCTTGCTTCAGTTTCCTGAAGACAGGTTTTATCCTAACCACTTTTGTAGAGAAGAAAATTAAAGGACAGAGAAGTCAGTTTAATTTATGTACCATGAGGAAGCTAATTCGTGGCAAAGCATAGTCCAAAGTTGGATCTTATGCTGGCTACTTTCATAGAAACTCCAACTCAAGTCTCCCAAGGTGAGCAGCTTCCTTTTCTGTGCTTGTCTGAGTCTGTGTGTATTTGCATCCCTTGCCTCTGATGGATAATTGATCCAGGAGTGCTCACAGGAGGTTCCTGTGTTCTTATCCATCTCTGAATCCCCAGCACTCTTGTTCCTTACGTGCTCCCTACGGGCTGGACCCTAGGTTAGGCACTGCACATGTGATGAACAGGTAGACCGGTACAGAGCATCCACTCTACAGGGCAAGTGGGCTGTAGGGAAGCAATTAATGTAGAATATTATGCTGCTCCATGATGGTGCTTAGGACATTAAAGAGCAAGATCCCTACCCTAGTGTGGGAAGAGAGGGAAGGAAGTTAGTGGGAAGAGGAGCGGGATTCCCAGGGGGACGTGAGAGCTACTGGGTGCAGGTGAGGACAGCAGGGAGAGGCGCCGCTGCCCCTTGCCAGATTGGAGACAGCTGCCTTGTCTGTAGTCACGACTTTGACCACCTCCCTGTGTAACCAGTGATTCTGAGCAAATGCCTTGGGCACCTTCCACCTTAGGCTACTCCCAGGATTCTGTGGGATAGAAGGAGCATAGACACAAAACCCGGTAGGAGGTCAGGGCTCAATGCAGGTGAGCCCACTGCCTGGGCTCCTGCTCCCGTTCATTTCCAGGAAATGTGTGCTGTTCTAAGGGTTCAAAATAAATCATTTCTATGGGGTGACATACTGACTTCTGTGAAATCAGTACACTGGAGATAGCTAGTCTCATTAGCTCTGGGGATGACAATAAAACTGGAAAAGATGAGAAAAGTGGAAGGTGATCCTCACACCTGAGTTCATCGATGCAAGGAATATGGAACAATGAAAGAAAGTCCTATTTCTTAGAGCCCTTAAAGTTCAGTGGAAAAGAATAAAAATCATCAAAAAGTGAGTCAGTTTCTCCTCCCTTTTGATAGAATACAGAAGAAACCAGTGGAAGATATAGGGAAAAAAGGGTCAGCTTCCTGTGGCTTCTTGGAAAATTAATCCATTTTTAATAATGCAACAAGGTACAAACATTTATTAAATACCACTCTTCACTGAGCTCCGTGCAGGACAATAGTGAGAAATACTTCAAAAGAAGGGACGTTCCAGGAGGTGTGAACCATTAAAACTGCTTCAGAGAAGTACTTAAAGCAGCTTTGACTGGAAACTCTATTCATAGGAAATGATACTCACGGGAACCTAATGGGACTCTCAGCCAGGCTGCACGTCCAGTCACCTTGCTGGCTCCTCTGCCTACCAGGAGGGAGCTCTCCCGTCCCAGTAGGGGACTGCAGTCTGGGAAGCTCAGCACATTTGTTATCCGAGTCTGGTGCACTTTATTGCAACGTAATGCCTAGGCAAATACATTATTATTACATTTTTTACAAGTCTACACCTCTATAAACCTACTGGTATGATGTCTTCAGATCATTTTTGCCCCTCCCGGAAAAAGTCACATCCAGATTAAAAGTAAGTGCATCCCCACTTTATGCAGCAGAGGTCATCTTGAAAACTTGCCTCTCAATCAATAGTTTCATAATACAGGGCTATTTTTGTTGCTACATGCCACAGATTTCCAGAGATAAATTCTCGATTTGTCATCAGTATAAACCTGGTAGTTGTTACTACCCTACTTCCTCCTCATTTCCTACTTGACAGTACCCTTGTGCAGTGTGCGCAACCACTCTAATTTACATACCTGGAAGTGTGGGTGTCATAGATTGGAGCCTCATCACCGGGGCTCTCTGAGCATTTTTAAACAGAATTAATAATCATCACACAGCTGGGTGGTTCCCAGGTCCCCCTCTAACCGTCTTCTCAAAGGCACGAACTGAGGGACTATCTCTTTTAATTATGTTTACAGTACACATACAGATTTATATGTACAGAAATGGCTTTTTAGGGCACAAAATACAAAATGAGACTGTCACTGTTATTTCTTAATGTATTCCAGGATATTGCTCTGCTAAATCACACTCACTAAACTACATAAAATAACACAAGCCACCTACTCTCTCCTCTGTGAGGTGCATTGTGTGAAAGAAGCCACTGCATAAAGAGCACCTCTGCTAATTAATGAGTGCCAGTCCTATTACCTTTTCTAAACTAAAAAATGAAACGGAATGCTGTACTTTACATTCATTTCCCCAATTTTAATTAAAAGTAAAGAGGCCAGGATAAACTCAGCTGCAGAATGCTGCTTACAATGATTCTTTTTTCTAATTACTAAAATCAATGGATATTAAAAAAAAACCATATATTCAGCTTGGTTGTTGGTTTTCCAAGATACGGTGGCTAATTAAAATTACTGCACATTCTGGTATGCAGTTTATGATTGTGAAAAGGTCACATACTTAAAAACAAAGTTCGCTGCACCTCCCACATTGAGCTAAATAATCACAGAGGCTGTTTAAAAATAATTTCTATTCCCCTCCCCCTAGCAGCTTCTTTTTCCCCCTACTTACCAGTGATGGCCCATAGCACCGATTTCCTCAGAGTGGTCCTACTTTGGATCCCTTCCACTGCCCACATAGGGCTACAGTTTTGCAGAGGGCATGAAGGAACAAGAATTCTGGTTCTAGCAAAAACCAGACCTTAGAACGATGACATTCCCGGACCAGGAAACTTGGCTAAGCATCTCTGGGTACCTGCCACACTGGAGATAATATTTGTAAAGCTGCTGTTTCTCTGTGAAGAAAAGGGTGACCTCTGTCTCTTCACTGAAGAGCCTCTCAGTTCAGGTGGGCACTCAGCAAAGTCTAGTTCTCCTGCCTCACCAGTCTCAGACAAATCCGACTTCCTCTGGCCTCTTGTACCTCAGTCCTAATTGCAGCCCAGCCTAAGGCTTTCACACCATCAGTGCCTGACTAGCCCACCTGTGGGTGTATTCACCCTCTTCTGCACCCTGCTCACTGTGTTTCATATACCCTTACCTGCAGGACTTCTGTGCTTTGTTTTAAAGTGTTGCTGAGCACTGTAGATCTCTCCCCTCTGATGTCTGGTAGGACAATCACTGCTGGCAGAAGAGTAGAATTCAAATGATGTCAGCTGCAGATGGTTAACCACTCAAATTAATGTGCAGATTCATCCCAGTGTTACTAACTTTTCTTTTGTGGCTTTTCCTACCACTGACACTTAGCAATGGAGGCCTCCATAAGGGGTACAAAGCCGGGGATTCCAAAGAGAAGGCAACTGAGGTGGCATGGAGGCACATACTGTGATTCTAACAATCTGGGAGGCTGAGGCAGGAGAATCAAAAATTTGATCACAACCTTCATAACTTAGCAGTTTAGCAAGACTCTGCCTCCAAATTAAAATTAATCAATCAAAAAAAATATAAATAAAATTAATCAATCAATCAATCAATCAAAGGGCTTGGTATGTAGGCTCCAGGTTCAATCCCTAGCACTGAAAAAGAAACAATCAAATCACATGTGCTGGGTTACAGGAGGGGAAAAGGCTCTGTATATACTCCTAGAAATTCAAGGACAATTTGACCAAGTGAGGCTCACTTTCCTCAGTTAAAATATCTTGCCAGCCCTAATAAACCAACAGTGCCAGTGGCTTCTCCCCAGAGGTCTATTCATATTTATATTACTTAACACGTATAATTCACAATGATGTTAGCAAGAGGGAAGAGTTAATCCTCATCAACTTTCTGAGAAGGTGGGAGACAAAGCACAGGGAGGCTTTCTGACACGTTCATGGTGAGCCGATTAAACACTTATCACTCGTACAGGCCTATAGAAGTCATGAAAACCCACTCCATTCTCACATCTACAGCACAATAAGAGGACAAAAATAAGCACAATGAGTAATACGGCCAGCGCATCGAGCTGTTTAGGGCGGATTGTAGAGTATGATTACAAATGTAAGGGGTTGAATATTTAATATTAGCTAACATTTGTAGGAATCAAATACTGAATATTTAATAATTTAGACTCACAAATTGAAAGTATGAAAATGGAGAGGTTAAGGATTTGCCAAGGGTTGTGCAAATTGGTTTCTGAGCTAAGATCGAATTTACAACTTCTTGCATTAATTTTCCTCACTCTATGTTAAATTTAACTACAAATCTAAGATTATTAACATTCTTTCAAGCAGAAATCTTAATTAACTTGCATGTCCACTTGCTGGTAAAATAGTTAATGTTTATACTGATGAGATGAGAGCACTAGGGTACTGGGAAGGTGGGAAAAAAGCTCTGAATTTCTTCCCCACTGATTAAAGCTGCAAAAGAAAGAAAAACATCCATTTGGTTCCTCATAAGAGTAGCAATTTTCAGATAATAAGACTACAGCAAAACATGCTCAATACTAAAATAATAATCCGTATATTTTCAGAAGGGTAATTTTAGACTTCTGCAACTTTCTCTCTCTCTCTCTCTCCTTCTGTTCTAAACAGAATTTGTAAGGAGGCCGTTACCAGAGACCTCCTCATCTCCTTTCACTGTTCGTTAGTAAGAAGCAACTGTGAGGTGTGAGGTGTGTCATGTCCTCCTCCCAACAAAATAATAACCAAGAGAAGCAGAAACAGAAGCACCTGTAGAACAATGTGAAGGCTCTTGGTCAGGAGACACGGGTCCCAAGGGTCTCGGGAATGCTGCTCCCTCCTGCCGGGAGGGTGTGTACACTCAGTGTCAGGCTATTTCCATGAAGGGAAAATGAGAACAGAACAACTTTCGATAAGTCAAATGAAAGGTATTTGCAGATGACATGTTTATTTAACCAGAAACCCCAAGTAATTACATGGGAAATTACACCAATAAGAATACAACGGCAGGAGCAAAATTAATACGCAGGAACTGACAGTCTACCCACAAACCAACTCAACGGAGGGTGTTAAAGAAGCGCTGCTTCCATTTCATGTGACAAAAAGAAAATTAAAATGCTCAGGAGTAAACCTCTTTAGAAGGGTGCAATACCTACATGAACAAAGCTTAAAATGCTATTAAAGAGCAGGAAATATTTTGAGTATGGGAAAGGTTTATTACAATCAAATCAGTAAAAGGAAAAGTTAATATAATTTCAAAATTAACTAACAGGAATTTTAAAACATTGTTTCAAAAAATCGTTTGTAAAATTCATTTATAAAATTAACAGATGTAAGTATGTAGGAGAATTCTGGAAAAGGAAGTCTTGGGTGGAGGGGATTAGTTGTTATTTAGATCTAGGGAGGGAAAGGGTGTGGAATTGACTCACAGACAACCAGAACAATGTAAACAAACTAGGGCTGGGGATATAACTCAGTGGCACAAGTGCCTGCTTGGCAAGTTCAAGGTCCTGAGTTTGATTCCCAGTACCAAAAACAAAAAGACAAATGTAAATAAACTATATAAAAGACTTTAGTGTATGATGATAAAGTGATTTTCAATCAGTGTGGAAAAGAGGGGATATTTGATTGATAGCATAGAGACAACTGGGTAGTCAACTACACAAAAGCAAGCTAAATCCCTACCTCACACCCTTCACAAGAGTGAATTCCAAGTGGAGCAAGACTTCCAGCTTTAAAAATGAAGGAATAAGAACACCAGAAGACACTCTAGGAGGCAGAGGCAGGAGGATGGGAAGGTCAAGGCTTACCTGGTGACTTAATAACTTAGCAAGACCCTGTATCAAAATTAAAAAAATTTATAAATGGCTGGGAGTGTAGTTCACTGTGATGGCCCTGGGTCCAGTCTCCAGCTTCAGCGTGGAGGTAAGCATGGCGGATTCTCTTTTAAGGAAAGAAGAGTCCTTCTAAGCATAATATAAAACTTGCAGCAACAAATGAAAGGATTGATGTATCTGAATATAGAATACATAAAAAGCCACAAAGAGTGCTATATGCAAGTCCAAAGACCCAAAATATGCTGGAAAAAAATCCCTACACTTTACAATTTAAAAAATATTAGCTGATTTTACACACATCTCTTCAGAGGCACAACTAAGAAGAAAATGGGGGACAGGATTTAACTCAGTGTTCACAGATAAACAAATATAAATGGCTCTCAAGCTGTGAAAAGATGCTCATTTTTCCTTCGTGTTTAGACCATTTTGGTAGCTGATGAAGTTGCTCGGTAAGTGCAGAGAGAGGCCTCCTTGGTCACTGATGGTGGGAGTGAATCAGCGCGGGTTTCACGAAGAAGACCTTGGCGTTGTCTATGATGCACACACCCGTTCACCGCTCACTGTCCTTACAGAATCTGTCCTGAAGTTTCGTGTGAGTGTATGATGATGGGTGTCATAGACATTTTCAGGCACGTTTTATATAGCAAACATTGAAAACCAGGCTGGCAGCCAGTGGGGGTGGGGGCTCATGAAAGATCTACCGTATATTCCTGGGCTGAGAAGAGGAAGGCCATTCCATGCACACTGATACAAACCATTTGTCGCATTTCATTGCTAAACAACACAGGGAAAGATTTAATAAGGTGTACAGTACGCCATTCTTGTGTGAACACACACACTCACAAACACACACAGAGTTACTAACAGGAACTGTGGGCTGGTGGTCAGTCCCAGCGAGGGGACTGACATTTACCACACAGCCCTTCATACCTGGGCGATCAGGACTAAGTATTTGTATCACCTATTCAAAAATCAGTGATTTACTCATTAACCTTCTGAAAATTCTGCATGACAGAACGAGTTAAGTAGCACAATGCTAGGCCGGGAGAATTAGACTGTGAAGTGCAAGAAAGCAGGAACGGTTACATAAGAGCGTTTCCTGACTTCATCCTTATGTGTTGATTCATTGTTTTACTAAACAAACGAGCTTCTTGGTTTGTTTGGGTACAGAAGAGGCTCCTAAGAGAAGAAGGTGGCGCAGATTCACTTCTGGATCAAGAAGTTTCCCCTCCTCGCTCTGGTTTGTCCAGATTCTCACCAGAGTCCTTGGCAGTACCAGAAGTTCATCACAAAGAAGAGAGCAAAAGCAGGAAGAAAAGAGAAATCATCTTTTTGAATCTAAAGTTTCCAAGGTGATACAGCCTCGTCGCCAGGCTTATTTGAACAGAAACAATGCTTTTGCTCGTGCCTCCCACTTGAATTTCTGGCAAGTAAAAATTTCATTTCAAATTTTCCTTTCTATTCACCACTATCTCAATTTCTTCCTCTTTCATTAATTTTCTGGGTTTAATTTTTACCACATTTTAAAACTTCTTATAAGGAAATATTTTAAAACAGATCCACAGAAACAGAACACATTGTAACTTCCTATACAGCAGGGTAGCTCAGAGGGCCAGTTTTTCCTTTGTAAGTACCATAACCTTATTCCTGTGAAATAATCAATGCCTTGGCAAACTACTTCCACTGTCCCAGACTTCCCTTTACCTAGGTGGTTCCATTCTTCAGTGTTATAGTGGAACTCTGGCTAGACTACCCCGTAAAATACTTAGTAAGTCAAGCTGTCACGTGGGAGGCTGAAGTCTGTGGTCACCAATGAAAGCCACGTGGGACCCCAGAGCGAAGCCCTGCTCCGCCTCGGATTCGTTGCCCACCCTCCTTCCTCTTTCCTGGGGGAATGATTGCTCAGCATCATTTTAGTTTCTATTTCAAAGGAGATTTTTCAAGCTGATGTAGCAGCAGCTACCAAGCAAACAAGAATAGGAAACATTGTTCTTGTACATCTGAGTTCCTGGTTTTCTATTTGTAGAGACAATAAATCCTTCTACCCCTTTATTGAGGATGGGTAGAGAATATGGTTAGCCCCCTTACCAGCAACGCTGGTTTCTGGAGTTACCTACGGTCAAATGTGGTCCAAAAATACTACATAGGAATTACCCCCCACACAAAAAAGTATGTTTTAAATTTCATGGTACTCTGAGTAGTGGGATGAGCCCTGTGCCAGTGGCTTGGTCCCTTCAGGACATGAGCTGTCCCTTTGTCCAACACATCCGTGCTGTGGATACCATGCACTCTCCAGTCTGTATTTGGACCCACAGTTGTAGGATCAAAGTTTATCTCCAAGTAACCCGTATTTTACTTCATCATGGCCCCAGAGAGCAAGAGTAATGATAATGACACTGATAATTTGGGTACGTCAAAGGCAAGTTGGAAAATGCTTCCCTTAAGAGAAAAGAGAAAGTTCTCAACTTTCGCAAGGTCTAAGGGAAGAATCAATCTATCTGGGCAACTGTGAAGAAGGAAACAGAATTCCTTACCAGTTTTTGCTGTCCTACCTCCAACTGCAAAATTTATGGCCACAGTGCAGAAGCACAGAGTCAAGATGGCAAAGGCATTGAATTTGTGGGTGGAAGAAAACAGGTTCTGATTGGTGGCAATGTGTTGGGCTGAGAGCATGAAGCTTGGCATCACCTGAAGTCAAGGACCTCCTGCAGTCCCCTGCAACTTCCCCAGACTCAGGGACCCACAGATGACACAGGTAAACATCACCAGAGAGGCTGCCCAGGCCCCAGAAGCAGCTGCAGTCTCACTTCCTGCAGAGTTGAAGAAGTCAATTACAGGGAAAAGAAACCGTGGAAAGGCAGGCTTCAGATGCATGAAACGGGGTCCTTGGGAGGAAGACCTGTCAGAACGTACACTGCTGAGTGCGGAGAAGAGGCCTTGACGAAGGATGGGGAAGCACACACTGACTGTGGAGTGATGTGGCCACACGTCAGGACATATGTGACCCCGGGCATAGTAGACAGAGCAGGGAGCATCCTCGTTCTCAAATACTACACTGAGGACACGAGAGGTCATATTCATGTAACCTGAATTACAGTGCATTGCTATCATCAGTATATTTGAAGTTATTTCGTCACCTAACTTATAAATTAAACCTTATCATAGCAATGTGTGAAGGAAACAGCCCGGGCACATGCACTGGAGTCCCAGTTCCAGCTGCTGCCCCGCTCACTGCCTGCCCGCCCTGGCCCCTATCCACAACCTGCTACTTTTCACCTCTGAGCTGTCTGCACCCAGCGGGGTGTGACGATGGCTACAAATCTTATTGTTTCTGTACAACTCAACCTGGATTTGCCTCAGAATTACTGAGTGAAATGAGAACACCAGTAACAGTTGTGGTCTGCTGAGAGCATACCTGTATCAGCACCGAAAGCTGGCACCATCCCAAAGGGGCATCGCAGGCCTCTGCCCTGGACCTGGAAGCTCACTGTCCTCACAGATGAAGACATGGAGACCCTGGGAGCCGAGGGGACAGGACCTGCCTGGGCAGCAACTATCAGGTAGAGCGAGGAGCCCCGTCACCCCGGGATTCTCATCACTCAGCCTCTGACATAGAGCTCCCGTGGCATCTGGGGGGGGGTGCCCCCGTTTCCCGCCATTTGTCAGCCTTCTTTCGGCCCCTTTCTACACAGCTTTGCATGAAGCCTGTGGGCATTCTGCAGCCCGGCTAGCACAGCCCTTTGGCCCTGGCTGTCCTCTTTTCGCTGTGACCGGCCAGCCGCGCGGGTGTCTGGGGAGGACCTGATCCTGCTTCCTTGGCACCTCAGCAGTGGGGGCTCGCTGAGTGCTGCGCCTGGGACGCAGAGACCATGCCCCCCGGGAGGACCTGGTCCTCCCAGCTTCCCACTCTGGAAAAGGGCTGGGGGCAGGCGGCACGGAAGAGAGGATAAGCGCAGAGGGCGAGCTGGGCACGGCAGGCAGAGAGGCGGCGTCATTCCCAGAGTCATCGGTTTTCAGCTGAGGGCCTTGTGCCGACGCACATCCCTGCCATAGACCTACATGCCTTCCACCATGGTCAGAACGCCACTGGGCTCTCCGCAGGGCTCAAGGTGCCAGGCTGTCTCCCAGTCACCTGCCCTGTCCCCCGCAGTCCCCTCCCAGGGCTTCCACGAGCACAGCACCCCTCTGTCATCCTGCCACCCCCATCATCTCAAATACCACTTTCTCAGGAATCTTCACAGTGGTTCCTGGGCTACATTGCTTCCCTTTTACAATAAACAGCTTCTTGAGAGTTTCCTATACAGCGCCTACCTGGAAAGCACAAGGTACTGAGTTTGATTCCCAGTACCAAAAAAGAGAGCTTCCTATCTATTCTTCTCTACAGCACATGCCGCAGAGAGAAGTTGATGCTTGAAACACAGTCACTCAATCTGTCTGGGCAGCTGGAGTGTAGACACTTGTGGTCCTAACCATCACAGAAGCAGACATCTTAAACTTTTTAGCTAAATCACAGAACTGTGGAATCTTTGATCTTATGTCTCATGACCAGACTTTTCCAGATCTTGTCAATGAAAATAAAAACATTTATTTTTATATTTCCTTCTTATATGACCTTGCTGAAGTTTGGACAATTCTCCAACCCTATGTGCTGGGTACAAAGTAACTGCTGTATAAAACTTCTGTTGACCTGGGCATGGTGGTACACACCTGTAATCCCAGAACTTGGGAGGCTGAGGCAGGAGGATCACCTTACATTCAAGACCACCCTCATTACATAGTGAGATCTTGTCTCGAAAACCAAATGAAAACCTTCTATTGAATGGCTGATCTTGGAAGAAAAGAGTTCTTTAGAAGGTGCAGCATCTATATTTTCATTGAAAAGTTGTGATCTGGATATTTCCTGGGAAGGAGTAAACTGCTTTCGTTCTAGGTGACCCTGGGAGGAGGTAGAATTTTGAATTGTGCATGGGTCACAGCTCTCAAGTGACAGTTGTAAGAAAACCCCCTACATAAGATGGCACTAGAAGAACAGTAGTATTGGTGCTCTTCTCTGAAGCAGAGTGAGAACACTTCACCAACCCATCACCCTTTCAGGAAAATACACGCATCTTTCCTTGAGGTCTGTGTCCAAGCCATGGCCACACGTACATGCAGGGAGCTGGCCAATCCGACTCTCACTGTGTCTCAAGCAGGCAACGGGAAAGGCGTCTTTCTGCAGATCTAACACAGAGCTGAGAGCCAGCCTTTGCCGTCCACCTGTGTGCTTAGGTTGTGACTCCACCCTGCTGGCTTTGTGGGCCTTACTGGGAGCTGGTGCTGGTGCCAGCAGGCTGTGCACTCGCCATGTGGCCCTGGGAGGGCTGTTTACACAGGACAGGACACTGTCTCTGCAGCTGGAAGAAAACAAGGCAGGAAGAGGAAGAGAGAGAAAGGAAGGAAGGCAGAGGAGAACTAGAAGGTGTAGCTGCACTTGGAGAGCTGCAAGGAGCAGAGGGGAGAAGCTTCTCCCTGGAAGTCTGCCCCTGCCATTCTGAAGGAGCTCCTTGGGAGAACTTTCAGCCCAAAACATCATCCAACTGGTATTGCTTCCAACAACCCGTACGCACACATACATATATAGTCTAAGTCTCCATAATGGGTTTGCCTGTGGGTTTGGCTGACGTCTCCCCGAAGTTAGAGTCTGAGCACCTGCTGGAGAACAGCACCCCTGTGCCCATCCTTTCTCTACCTGTTGTCCCCACTGACTCTTGGAGAGAGACAGGAACAAGAGATACAGCTGGCAGTTCTGAAGTGCATTTCAGAAAAGGAGCCCGGCACAAGGAGCCCCACTTATCACTGCACAGGAGACCCAGGCAAGTTTGTCACTTTTTCTACTTGTTAGCGGAGACTTTAACCAGGTAGGATGTGAGCTAGCCAAATGCCCTTGGGAGTGCAGCAGTTCAGAACGGCAGTAGATGCAGGTCTTTGAATATTGTAAGCAATTATCCACAGCACTCATGCCACTCAGGTTAGAATAATAAACATTAAGAGACCAAGCTTTTAAAAAATTACCAAGTTTCTGGACAGGACTCTACTCAGTAAATACCATATTTTATTTTTATTCTATTTTTTTTTTTTTTTTTTGTACCAGGAATCAAACTCAGGGCCTTGTGCTTGCCAAGCAGGAGCTTGTGCTGCTGAGCTACATCACCAGCCTTCAGTGAATATTAGAAATAGTGGCTCAATACTTGGAGACTGCTGGACTAAATGAAAGCCACAAAGTTAGTGTTCTGCATTCTTTTCATTGAAAAAAACTCTGTTTAACATGAAGTCAGACCAAATTTAATTTCTCCCATGTACTTTCCCAGGGTATGTTGGAATCTTTATTTATTTTTTTGAGTCAGGGTTTTGCTATGCAGTTCAGGCTGGCTTGAACTCACTCTCTAGCTCAGGCTGGCCTCAAACTCATGATCCTCCTGCCTCAATCTTCCAAATGCTGGGATTGCAGGTGTGCATCATGCCCAGATCCCAGAATATGTTGGAAACAGTTTGTAAGCAACACATATAATGCTGGCTAATCTAGCTTTAACCTTTCCCTCTAAGTAGAAGCTGTATAAAAGACTACACTAAGTATTCTGAAAAGCAGTTAACCTTGTGGTCTTCACAATGATGAAAATATTAATAACTTCACTGCGTAACTTCTACAATTTAAGAGCAAAGTTCCTCGGTCTCGATAAACAGTGATACCCTCTGAGATTAATGTCTCCTCAGAATAACTTCTAAAGTAGCAGATTTTCAGCAGCTTGCCAAAATCAGTGACTAATATCTTCTAAAGTGCACAAAAACTCTCAGATTTGCTATGGAATCTAATCCACACTGTTCCCAGCCACTCCAAGGGCTGCTATGTGGAGGCAGAGAACTATGACTGGTTTTCTGGGGAGATTTTTCTTTTGTTTTACCTCTAAGAGAAGTAACACCAGTCTGAAATGAGTTCTAGTGAGAGGAACAGAGAGAAAAAGGGGAAGAGTTTTTCTCCCTGCAGGTGATTTTTCTCCTAATTGGGAAAATATGACAAGGTAAGTTTTGTGTAGAATGTGCGCTGCTCTGCTCTGCAGCTCCTGGAGCATTTTTAACACACCACATATTAGGAGTCACGACTTTGTGGTACCAACATAGTGATGAGCAGATCTGAAGGGTGGAGGTGGCACTGTTGCCAGGGTCAAGCATGGCTAGGAAGCCTATGATGTTGATTGTGGGCTCAGCAAGATGAAAGCGTTCTTTGCAGACACCTTGTGTTTTATTCCATGCTGCATCTTCAGGTATACTACTCAACAGAACACAGGCACCAACCTATCCTGGTCGCCAGCCAGAGGGTGCTGATTGAAATCTTGCTGTCCCAGGATCTGTCATGAGATGTGGTTGAGGTTCTGACGCCCTGTGTTCATATCTTCACTCAGGAGCGAACAGCAAAATCCTGGTGCATTTTCCTGGCAGGACAGACTCAGTGGACAAAGTCAGTCCTTTCCTGGTAATGTCGCTAGAGAATTGAACTCGTCCTCAAACTTTGGCTGGGGTGAGGTGTCCTGGGGTGTGCACTGCATTCACGGACCCCATCCTTGCAAGTGCCCCACTGTCCAGCCAGGGCTTTCTCTACATAGCATTTAAATTTCCTGGCCTGGCAGGGGGAACATCAGTTGGGGGATGGTGGAAAGTGGCAGTCATGGCTGCTGGAGTAGATATCACGGCAAATACCCACAGGGTTTGTAGTGTTTCCCACCAGTTGGTTCCTCCATCTCATTAACCATTGAGGGAACAGACAGGGCCACTGAACTGTGTCCTTGATGGTTGATGGTCTTCCCTCGCCACTTCTTTCTTACTGTGCTGTTCAATCAGAGAACGTCTGCTTTGAGGTTTTTTTTTTTGAAAAGCAACTGGAGGCCATTCGGAAGGCTTCCTAAGAACTCAGAACACTTAGCAGTGACTGAAAAAACTGCCTGTAAGTAAACTTCATAAGCACTTTCTGTTTGATGGCTTGGTTTAAAACTGGTGGCTATAGATGGGACAAGATGCCTTGCTGTCAGTCAGAAAGTCCCATAAACTGAAACTGTCATGCTAATCAGTACTGCTCAGGATGTTGTTAGAGTAATAGCTCTAAAATTTAGTAAGTCTGCAGAGTCTGCTTCTGAATCATAAAGCAATAGATATGTTTAGAAAGATTTCAGTATCAAATCTAATTGCAGTTTATAGAACATGGCAGTTGATATGTGGCTAATTTTCAATTAATAATATATCAGATTACAATACACGTGAATGTACATGCCTTCCCAGACCCTGGGCATATTGGCCAACAGAGCTGCCTTTGAGAATAATAAGCATGAGCTTTCAGACAGTGAAGCAAATAAAAACAGTTCAAATACCTTGAGAGGGCCACAAGTCACAAAGTTCGTATGTGTTTCCACCCAACTTTCAGAGGTAAAAGAGAATCTCAGTTTAAGCTTTGCAAGCACTCAACTTTTTCTTACTTTGCCAATCATGATAGTTTTTCCATTGCAGGACTGAGTGAGTAAGTAGGGTAATGGACATAAGAATCCTGACACTGTTAGTTTTCAGGAAATGAACAAGTCAACAAACTGGAAAATGAACCATGCTGGCCCAAAATTGTGCTGTGCAAACCAAACACGACAGATTCCTAAACGCAGTGCATGCTTGTCGGCAAGGCAAGGACCCTTCCCGGCTGGGGGGGGACAGCAGAAAGGTTCTACCGGTTTTGCTTCCCACAGCCAATATGTCACTTGGGAGAACAAACCCAATGCAGGAACATGTGATTATCACCCTGCTCTTGTTTCTCATGTCTCCCTATTTTTAGACAGGATAAGAGATTTCTTATATATTTCCAGCTAGCATTGACTCTTTAAAAATGTAGTAAGACAGCTTGGAATCTATTTATGTGTATTAGTAAAGCATCTGCTCGCATCCCCGAAATATAAATTCATAAAAGCAATTCTTTAGAGAGAGGAAGGCAAGGGCACGGCTCCAGAAATGCCACAGGACTTGCTCAGTGCTGAGTTGCCACTGTAGGACAGGCACAAACTTGGGCCCAGAGGATGCAGAAATAAGCAGATTCCTCGCCTAGGAGGAACTCGGGCCTATTGATTCTCTTTCAACGATCTGGTCAGCAAAGGCAGGTGGACTGCCCAGCAGGGGAACAGGGACTGTGGGGAGAAATCGAGCTGCATGAGGGCTGGGATGCAGAGGTCTGTGCGGCCTGGCTGGGCGTGTGTTCCACACAGTGTCGGCCTGCTCTGAGCAGGCTTCAGTCGCATCCCTTCTCTTTCCATATTACTCACTCTCAAGGCCCTCTGCTTTTCTGCCAGTGTGAAACAATGTGTGAGCTTGCTCCTGTTTGGTGATAATGAAGGCTTTCCAAATGCAGTCTTTACAGAACTGAGTCCCAGCGTAAGAAGAGACGGACAGAGACCCCCAACCCCACCTGTGTCTTTGGGGTGACTTTTTGGCCAGTCACGCTTTTACACATCAGCAACGTGGGCTCTGCAGTGACACGTGGGCTCAGGTCCTGCACTCCCTCTTCCCTGTGGACTGGAGGTAAGTGATTCTACTTGTGCACCTGAGCTTCTCCTCTCTGTGAGAGTTCGGCTGCAGTTCTTCCCATGAAGGGTTTAGGACATACAGGGGCAGTGACAGAAGCAGCCTTTTCTTCTGCCCTCACCCCTCACCCCGCTTCTCCTATGAAGCAGCTCGGTTCTTTCCCCCTCTGGATCTGGGCCTGTGTGGCTTCCTCAGAGAGAGCCCCTGCCCCACTAGCAGCCCTGGGGACTCTCTCCTGGCTCTCTTTGGGCCACATCTCATGCGGATTCTAGTTAGCACCCTGCGAACACCTGCCCCTGCAGCCCTGCACTGCTCCTGCTTGCTGCAGTCTCCCCCAGGCCCATGACAGTGCAAAGTGCAGCTCATGCGTGCAGCCTAAGCACTGGGTGGTTGTGGGGCTGTGCTGGGAGGACTCAGCTTCCTCCTGCCACACTGACAGGTCATCCGGGTGATTCTACCAGAAGACACGCCATTTCCACTTGGAAGCTGCTTTTCTCAAGCCTTGTTCCATGCAAGGACATCCTTTACCTCTGGGATCCAAGTGGGTATTTCATGCTGTCTACTTGTGTAGAAGTAACTTGCACTGTGCCCCTTTCTACTGTGGGGGACCAGTTACATCACTTGTGACACAGGTGGCAGGAAAGCCACTACCCATGGCTGAGAAGCTCATGGGGTTTAAAGTGGCTTTAGCCTTTAAGAAAATGGATCTCTCACATAGGACATTTCTAATATTTTTGGCCTTCACTACATGTTTAATTTATGGTTTAGTGCTGCATGATAATTTCAGGTTCATATTACGCACACACCCTTATCTTTCAAATCACTAGGGTTAACAATTGCTAGGCACAGGAGGCAGGAGCAGAGTTCTGGGCCACGACCAGCAAGACGAAGAACCACTGGCTCAAACAGATACGTTTACAAGTAAGGTTTCCTCGGTGCATAACAGGTGCAATATTTTGGAGCGATAGCTGGAAAGAGCAGTCAATTTTTTTTTTTTAATTTTAAGGCTAAGCAGACAACAGCACTCAAACATGGATTACTTTTAAATGTTTTGTTTTCCAACCCCCCATGTTCACAGAAGCCATACAAAAAACCTTTTGATATAACAGATAGTAATATTACACCTTATTAGCAGAAATAATAATAATAATAAGTCCCTGAAATTCAGCTACATGGCACCCTTCATCTGACAGGTGCTTCCTGGGGGAGTGCACCCTAGTGCCACAGAAATGATGAGGGAATTGGAACCCCAGTCCTGAGACCCCCAAGGAAGGCTCTTCCCGCCATGCTTCATGACACAGGGGGGTGTGAAACACAGACAACCTGGGTTGTATTCTCAGCCTCTTCTCTGTACACAGGGACCTCATGTTTCCTTTTTAAATGTAGCAACATCTACAGTGAAGTCACCCATCCTAGGTGATAATCTAAAAGCACACTTGCTGCAAGGCTGAAACACTCTTTCTTCCGGGGAAGTGTAGCTCCTCTATTTTGTTTTAGAGCATGGTTTTGAGTAGATACATCCCTATTTCTTTGAAATAAAAGAGATCAGTAATGTAAAAATTCAATAACAGGAGGACAGCCATTCTATTGTCTCCAAGGAGAAATTTTTGGCTAAGCAGAAAGGTATTCTTCTGACGAAAAGAAAGACTGTCATCCAAGAGAATGAGAATGCCAGGGGCACTAAAGTGGTCCTGTACTCCAGGCTTCGATGTCAACCTTCACCCCACAGCATAGATTCTAGGTTTTCTGCAGCATTCTGCTTTCAGAGTGCCGGTAAGAGGGGACACAGGAGTCAGTTCCACAGACCATGCTTTAGGGGAGGCACAGTGGTCACTGGTGGCCCAGCCAGGTAGATCCAGAGTGGGATGAGCTTCCAACTGCTGCACTGCCAGGGAAGGTCTGAGTACTGGTCCTGCCCTCACACCTCTTAGGCTCTGGTTTTAATGTCCTTTTCTACCAACTGTCTCTTTTGAGCCATTCTACCATTTTCAGAGGTGAGTGTTCTCTGACAGGTGAGGGGACCGAGATGCACCGTCATGTCAGGCAGCGAGTTTGAGGCTGGGCTCAAGGTCCCAGGCCCAGCTGCACTTGAGATGCTGCCATCTACTGAGCCCATAGCCTGGGAATGCCAGGAAGTCCTGTGCTACCTCTCTGTCGCTCACTGTCACCATGCATAACGCGCCCAGCCTTATTCTCAGTCACCTCAGCAATGAAACAGGAGCCACAGTTCTTTAAAGGGAAGTGGAAGAAATGGGTTTGGATGGGAATATTGAGATGAGCAAGTTATTGTTGTGATTATTGCCATCACAGTGAACATATTATAAAAACAGTTATTTGAGGCCAATTCTAAGACATTTTTTAAAAAAGATTGTTTTTCATACTTACAGAATTAAAATTAGGAAAACATGTATAAATGACAATTCATCAGTTTTTGAGAATTTTTTTTTAAATCATCACCTTTCAAAAGGCAAAAAAGAAGGAGAAAACTCATCGAAAGAGCTGCATTTAAAGCAACTCAGGTGCCCTCTCTTTTTCTAGTTTTTAGCTTCTTTCAGTACTTATTATTTTACTGCTTATTTTGTGTATTTTCTTATGGTTATCTTATAGTCCAGTTTTACTGCATGTCGCAACCACTAAGTGCTTTGGCAGTCAAAGTTTGAAAGAAAAATTGCTTCAACTAAAATAATTAACAAAAAGGAAAGCCAATCAGTGAGAAAAAGCATATAAAGATAGTGAATGAGGGAAAGCATGTGAATAATAGAAGAAACAGTTGTCCAGGCAAATAACTAAAGTCGATGACATAAATGGTCCATGAAGTACCCCACCAGGCAACAGTAACTATGGCAACAAGGAGCGAGCAGTGTACTCATGGTGACTCAACCAGATACCTCACAGCTCCATAAGCACACTTCAGGTACATTTCGTGCACCTGTCTTCACGTGGCACTGAAATAGGTTGTGTGTCTTATTTATGTAAAACTACACATTTTATTCATAGCTATTCCTTTATAGAGGTAATTTCTTGTGTCCCTTGACTTACAGAAGAGGTCAGCATGCCTTTATCCTGGTGTCCTGGGGCCGCGACCGTGCACATTTTCTCCTCAGTAACATGTGTCAGCTCAGCAGTATAAAACGACGGCTGTCCGATGACACAGGTAAGACCCCTTCACCTGTGCTCAACATAGCACCCCACTCTCTCTCTCCTCAACACAGACACAGGTGCCCAGCAGCACCATTTACAAGTCTTACCGCTCAGCAATTGCAAGAATGTCAAAACAGCGCTGCTGTCTGCATAGACACACAGGGTAACCTTTGAACGTTTTTAAGTAAAACAGTTCCACTGGCTCATTCTCCAAATTACTGTGTAATCTTGAACCTTGCCTCCTAGCTGATCTTTCCGCTGCATCCTTTACAGCAAGCCCTGAGCATTATCTGCATCTGCAGGGAGTGTAACTCCTGAGTTTAGAACACTTGTGCTTATAAAGCCAGCATGGTGTCCCTCCCCACACAGACTGTGTATCGGGAGGTTCTCCAGAACTCATTGTAACTGTAATCAAGACAAAAAAGAGTCTCACCCACCACGCTGCTGGAGAGAGGGAGAGGGCCTCTTACCTCAAGTACATTTGAAGGCAAAGATTCTTTGCTCCAGCCCAGGGACGTTTCCCTTTAGCACTGAAATTAGACACCAAAGACACGGGCCGGCGGTGCTCTGGGAGAGAAGACGGGCCATGGACAGGGTGCTCACAGACACCCACAGTCCTTACTCTTCATGGTCTCCGAGGCTGGAGATCCTCGGGCCCTTGAACCCCACACCCAGGCTGGGCTGTGGTGGGAAGAAAGCGATGTCACCAGCATTCCCCATCACGTGCCTGCGATGAGGACCTAGAACCCGAGAACCCAGGAATCTCACCCTCTGTGTGGAGAGCGTACTGCACGCCATGCAGAAATGAAGCCGTGATTCCGCTCCGGAAATAAGCCCTGGTCCTCGGCGGTGGTCTGGGCCGTCCCCTCTTACTGAGCTCTGAGGACACTCACCTTGACAACTGGGCTCAGAGCACCACTCGGCGGCAAGGCTGAAGGGGCCAGTTACCGATCCAGCCTGCAGGGAGCAGAGCAGTGAAGCTGTACCTGGCACACCTGAGACGGCATCGCGTGGAGATGAGGATGTGTCCCAGGCGGATGCCAGCTCTGGGCTTATTTTTGGCACCCTCCGAGGAACCTTGCGGTGCTGCCCACATCACACCAGCCTTGGTGCTGTGGAATTTAGTCTGCAGAGTTGTCAGTCCCTCAAGCCTTAGAACTAAAAATAACATCTGCTTATTAAAGCAGATGCATTTTTTTTACACAGGCTTTTCCATTCTTGCACTCTGACTTTCCTTTGCACTTGAATTTTCAAAGTATTTTGTCAATAGTGCTTAGGTTTCTTCAAAATCCATAAATTATCAACTAGGTTTCAATTCTTGGGCAAAAGTGAAAACTAGCTTTCTCATTTTTCCATACCTTTAGAAGATGATAAGAAAAAAACTATCCCGGTGGAAAGGATATGAGAGAGTTTTTTTGGAAGGATCATATAGGACATTAAAAACAAGTTGTAAGAAGATGGAGCCCAGTGTGTACAGAAAGGAGGCCCTCGGCGTCTGAGCTGCACGGGGCTTTCAGCAGACCCGGGGTGCAGGTGTGTGACAGAATTCGGCTGCAAAACAAATTACCTATGTGCGTCTCAGTGCTTCTAAAAGCTCTAATCTCAACGCCTTTGATCTCAGCTGGCCTCTAATCTGGGGTGAAGTTCCATGGCATTACTGCACTAAGCAAGGTGCGGCTGGTAACTATCCTCTTTGATGAGAAAACGTATTCTATTTTATCCCGTCTTGCGAGCTCTGATTAGTCACATTTTAATTGACATCTGAAGAAAGCAGCAGCGGGCTGGGGGAGAGTTCTCAGGGACGGTGCTGTGTCTATGCCCCATACCAGCCGGTGATTCACAGAGAGGCTTGTGTGTTTCCAGGCTAAAACCGAGAACTTTCATTATGTGATCCTCAAATGCTCTCAGTTTCCTTCTGCATACTTGTCAGGATGTCAAAATTCATCGTGTATCAAGATCTGGCCCTCACAAGCATCTTTTAGCAACTGCAAAGAAATCCCCTCCTCTAGCTTTACTTCAGTTTGTCCGGTCTGTCTCTGTGGCCCACAGACCTATCACACCGAGAGGAGTGCAGGTACTCAGGATCTGTTCGGTTGTCTTGGTGATACTGAGGACTGAGCTTTAGAATTAATCCCTTATTTGAGGGGGCAGTATTAAGTACGTAGCTAGGTACCTAGGCAGGAGGCGGTGGGCAGCTAGAGAGGCACTGGGCCCCATACAGAGTCAGAGAAGCAGGAGCCTGTGGTCAGGAGGTAGCAAGATGAGCAGTAGACCCCAGGGATGTAACGAGCAAGGTAACAAGCATGGTGATGGAAGCCCGCCACGACACCCTCTGCTCCCACCTGTCTGGAAAGTATTTTTTTCTGCTACTCACTTTGTTCTTTTAATGAACCATTTGGATAGGATAGAATGTCAGACAAGAGGCTCCTCCAAGCATACACTTGCTATGGGGCTCAACTTCTCAAAGGCCCCCTCCTAGTCCAAGTCATCTTGTCTTGGCCCTGTAGGTTACTTCAATTTGACTCAGAGTGGCCTGAGTCCTGGTTATTTTTTGGTGTAAAAATCCTAGACAAAAAAAATCCCCATGGAAACCCACTTTTGAATACATTCTCAATTGCTATTCTCTCCTCTTAATAAACACTTTCCTTATCTATCTCCTCTGTTCTCAAGTTCATTCTTCGATTTCCTGAGACACAAACCCAGGCTATACTGTTACAACAGGAGAGGGCTGTCCCTCAGCCCTACAATTCCTTTCGCTATAAACAGCTTTCATTAGTGTGGTATCCTGCGCAGGACCAATATATTATTAGCAGCAGCTGAAGTCCATAGTTCACATTAAGAATTTGGGCTGTGTGGTTCCATGTGTTTGCACAAATGCGTAATGACTTTTTTCACCCTTTTGACGAACTTTCTTACAGAACAGCTTCTCCTCCCTAAAAATGCCCTGTGTACCATCTGTCTTCCCCTTCCCAAACCCTTAACAATCACTGATCATTCCATTTTCTCTGTAGCTTTGTGCTTAACAGGATGCCATATATATGGAATTATACAGTAGGCAGCCATTTCAGACTGGCTTCCTTTACTAAATAGTATACAATTAAGCTTCCTCCATGCATTCATGGCCGTCATTTCTGTCTTGCTACTAATGCTCCATTGTGTGGAAGTAAGCACAGGTTGTTTCTCTACTTACCTCCTGAAGGACATTTTTGTTGCTTGTCACTTTTGGCAGTTATAAATAAAGCTGCTATCAACATGACATGTTTTAAGTTCACTTGGATAAACAAGGATCAGCGTGACTGCTGTATCTTATGGTAGGATTGTGTTTAGCTTTGTTAAGAAACCACTAAGGAACTTGGTAAGATGGACTTTGTTAAAATTAAAACTTTCTGTACTGGGCAAGCAAAAAGCAAAGGTTAGAGACTGGCAGGAAATATTTGCAAGGTGGCTTCCAAGGTCACTGTACCTTGTGCATTTGTACCAGCAACGAGTGAGAAAGTTCCTATTGCTCCACAGCCTCACCAGGATTTGACAGTTAAGCATTTTCAGTCTTGTAATAGGTTGTGCAGTGGTATCTCATTGCTCTACCTTGCTCTCGCCTCCTGACAGGACGTGGGGCAGCTTTCTATGTACTTACTTGTCATCGGTCTTTGCTGAGATGGACAGATCGTTGCCCCTTTGGAAACTGGCTTGCCTTCTCATGGAGTTTTAACAGTCCTTTCTATATAGAGTTTGCGTCCTTTATGAGATATACACTTGCAAGTATTTCCTGGCAGTCTCTGACCTTTTCTCTTCATTTAACAGTCTTGTCCAGTACAGAAAGTTTCAGTTTTAATAAACCCATCTTACCAAGTTCCTGTTGGTAGGACTGTGCTTTTGGTGTCATACCTAAGTTACTGCCACATGCAAGGTCACCCACAAGGTCACACCCACGTTCTCCCGTGTTGTTCTGCAGGAATTTCATAGTTTTGCATTTGGCATTTCTGTCTGTGATCCAGTCCGAGCTCGTCCCGTTTTCATTTTGTTGTGCTTGTTCCCTTTTTTCTTTCTTTCTCTCCCATCCCTGATTTTAACTGAGCGTTTTCTGTGATTCAGTTTTCTCTCCTCACTTAGTTCACTGATTGTTTTAAATTAAAAACATGTTTACCGGTTGCCCTAAAGTTCGCACGACACACTTACTGCCCATCTCAGTGGGCCTTAGGCGGACACCTCCGCGCAGGCGCCGTGAGGGCCCATCCTGTCTTCCCTCGCGTCCCTTCCCGTGCCGAGCCTTGGTTCCGCTTCTCTGTAAGTCAGAATCTCCCGGGTACTTGCTGTTATTTTATTATTATTATTATTATTATTATTCTGAAAAACGGCTGAACAAACATGTATCGATCAATGGCAACTATACAAAAGGTTTTATAGTCTCGAAATTCTTTTCCTTCTCTAGTGTGCTTCTCCCTACAGCTCTGAGTTCCCGACATACCATTTTCTTCTCTCTGAACCTTAACAGTGCTTGACCCTCCTGGAGATACAGCCCTTGCATTTCCGTTTGCCTGAAAAACGTTTTCCTCTTCCTCTGCTTCCAAAGGAGAAGGGTGGTGCCTGCAGACTCATACCCTGGGAGCTTTTCTTTCAGTGCTTTAGACAACCTCCCCGCGCTTTCTTTTCTGTCTCACATGGCTGCTGAAGAAAACTCGGCTATCGTCTTCATCCCCGTGCATGCGCTGGGCTTTTCTGCCCTTTTACTGAGGTCCCTTTCAAGATTTTCCCTTCATCTTGGATACTGTGTATTTGACTATGGTATCATCAAGTTGTAGGTGTTTTGCTGTTTATTGTGCTTGGCATCTCTTTCATTTCCTGGGTCTGTATTTTGGTCTCTGCGATTAATTTTGGAAACTTCTCAGCCATTGTTATTTCAAATGTCTCTGCTTTGTGGTTGCTGCACAGTTCTCACAGTTTTTCAGTTTTCTACAGCATCTTCTGTCTCCCTGCGTTCAGTTTGGGAAGTCCTGCTAACACAGTCCCAAGCCCCTGATTCTGTCTTCAGCCCCGTGCCCTCTGCTCTTCAGACTTTACTCAGATCTTTTAAACTGTTTCCAATCTACAGCGTTGCCTTCTGATTCTCTTTGTGGGGCTCTTATCTTTCTGCTGATATTATTAATCTATTCTCAGGTATTATCCACTTTTGCTATCAGAGTCCTTAGCATACTACAGTTACATAATTACACAACTATATCATAGCAAAATTCCCCTTCAGATGTGCTAAAGTCTCTACAAACAAGGTTTGATCAAAACCTACAGTGAATAGTTAAACTAAAAATGATTACAGTAGGAGACACGTTGCCATTAGTCCCTCTGGAAATACCCCTTTTGCTTTAAAAACACTATTCCATCCTGCTTGCCAGTATATGAGGTGGTTCTGGGTGTCCTCTTCCATGTCTTTAATGAGTGTGATCAAAAACATGGTGAATGCTGCTACAGAGTGCCATCGAAGAGAAAGTCAGGCCCCTAAAAATATGGCGGTTTGTCCTCATTTCCCTCACTCACTCAACCTAGTATCATGGGTCTCCTGGGTCTTCCCTGGAGTAAAAATGACCAGGAATGTAGACATTTTGAGTCTGAAGACATCAAGGCAGCTATAGCAGCAGAACTGAAGGCACTCATGGACAACAACTTCCAGAACGGCTTCAAGGAGTGGCGGGAGCAATGAGATCAGTGCGTTTCAAGTGGGAGGGGCATATTTTCATAGTGCATAGTGGCGATGTATCTTTTATTGGGATAATTTCTAAAATTTAAACATTCACCATACTTTTGATCACACTTCCTATTTGAGGAGCTTAGGTATAAGGTCTCTGATGTGATGTTTTATGTTTACAGAGCTACAAGTTATGTTACGCTTAATGCCTGCTTTACATGTAGATGTCAAACACTTGCGTTCCCTCTCCCACCTGTTCTGCCTCCCTGCTGTGCTGGGTTTCCCTGGGAACTCCTTCAGCACAGCCCGCATCTTGCAGCTGCCTGCTGTAGTCTCCACTTCCTTTTCTGGAGCACTGTGTTAATGCAGTGCTTAAGGTTCTATAGTTTCAGCGTGAAGCCAGCTCCAGCCCCCACTGGCCCAAGTCCCTGGGCTGTGACTTTCAGACGAGCTTCTTAGTGCTTTTGCCCTTGCTTTATGTGTGGCAGGAAGGACAGAGAAACCTGGAATTGTCTACCTGCCCTTGCCCTCCTAAGCTTTACAAGCCACTGGTGAAGTAATTTCCTCTGCACGCAGGACCTCACTTCTCTGAGGGATCTAAGAAGAGAAGTTGACCTTCAGTTTGTTCATCTTCTGTCTTGCTGTGAAGATGGAAATGATGATTTCTAAGCTCTTTCCCTGTCGAGACTGAAACCAACAGTCTGCCTTCTAACTGCAATGAGTCCAGCGATGAACAGTGCCAGGAGGAAGGCTGCAGAGAGCCATCCTTCCCTCAGCTACTTGTGAGAGGTCTTGGTGTCTGGGCTCATAAGAAGCCCTTAAAATCTCTGACACACAGCTCATAGCATATGCGGGGCATTTTGTTACTATAATAGTCTGTGTGACCACTAATAATGTCTATGTTTCTATGTATCCTTTCCCATGGAGCCCCCAAATACAGGACGTGTTGTCACTCAGTTTGCGGGACATGTTGGTGATAGTGTCGATCCCAGGAAGATGTGTAGCAGGGATAAGAGTACTGCTGGGGCGCAGGTGCACTCACTCATCTCCCTGAGCTACAAGTAGAGCCACCGCCATGGTTCCACACGTGAGACTCAGGTTAGAAGGAAAGAACCCTTGTGGTGCCAACCTGCTATGCACCCTTCTTTCACAGGTGGCTCTAGGTGGCACTCTCCAGGGTGGGCAGAGAGATTTACTCCTTGGAGGTAGCTAAAGTCCTCAGGAACACAAAGGAGCTATTTTAGTGATGGCCTTAAAAGCCAAAGGCTTCACACAGACTTACAGCATCATGTCATTCTTCCAAATCTGGTGTAGAGTTGCCAGGGGTTTCCCAGAGGGCTTTAAACATATGTGCAAAGCGGTGAGCTTTGTATCTGTGTGAATTACCCTTCACGGGGAACTAAGGGATGTAAGAAGAAGCTCAGGACTTGTGCCCTTGGAAGCACGGGAAGGCCTGTGAGCGGGGCTTCCTAGGATCCAGCGACACCCCTCTCTGCATTCTTTGGCTCCTGGTTGGGGTGCTTCCTCTTCCTGTTAGCTTGGTATTTATTTTCTCATGGTTACTATTGTCCTCAGTCTCTCCTGCATGATGCACTTCCCTGACTTTCTGACTTTGAGCTTAGTTTCCTCATGAGATTCAGAGCTGTCTAGAACAAAAGAAGCATCCACAGCAATAAGTATCAAAAGTGTCCTCTCTCTCTCTGTCTCCTTCTCTCTTCTTAAATTGCAAGTATGTGACAGAGCTTTTTATATGAATATATTCCTCCTGCCTCAGCTTCCCATACTGCTGGGATTAGAGATGTTTGCCACCATGTTCAGCTAAAGACACTTCTTAATGAATAAAAATAATGAAAAGTATTGTTCTTTCCAATTAAGTAATTTTCCCTATCAAAGTGGTAAAAGTAAAAAAGCAAAACAGTCATTCCATGCGAGGACACAGTGAAGCAATCACTCTCATACACTGTTGTAGGCATGAGTGTGAGGAGCTACACACACACTAAGGCAAGTTAACAACACTCAGAATTTAAATACATGCACAATTTTTAAATTAACAACTGACTTCCAGATATGAATCCTATAGAAATACTCCCACACATGACAAGATATATTTGTGGTGGTATTTACTGTGTTTGTTTTAAAACTGAGGTTTAAAAATAATAAAAGTATCCATGAAAGAACATTTGACAGAATATATGATGGCAGAATCATTGGCATAATTCTCATGGCTGTTAGGCAGTAGAATTCTACTCCTGCTATTCCTGTTATGATGCTGTAGCTTCAGTAGACTAGAACTGTGTGGAAAATCAGAAAAAAAAAAAGGCAAGTCCAGATGGTTCAATACTGATCACCAAGGCAAAGAGCTAATAGTCTAATGTGTTTATGATATTAAATAACAGGAAAGAGAATTTTACTGAAGAACTAAATTCTATTGAAAAATCAGGTATGTGGAAATGGCAGAACTAAAATATACAAAGATTCAACTAAATATTTCACTAGGCCGGTGTAATAGTAGTGTGGGGACAGTTGGAGACAGAATTATTGATCAGGAAGAGAGGAAAAGGGCATCTACACATTGAACCACACAGAAAAACAAGCAGGGGAATATAGAGAAGAGCTTATAATACATTCAAGTAATAAAATATTAATGTATTTATTGATGGACTCCTAAAAAAGGTGAAAAGAGAGAGTAGGGAATACATTATTTGAAGAAATAACAGATTTTCCAAGTGATGAAAGGGATATGCCTACAGACTTAAGAAGCAATATGAGGCCCAGATGATAAATGTAAAGAGAATTATACCTAGGTATTTACTTCACAGGAAAAATTACCAAAAATCAGAGACAGTATGAGAATCTCATAAACAATCAGTCAAGATACAGCCCAAGACACTCTCCTTTCAAAAGAGACATAATAAAACTTTAGAAGACTTCAGAGAAACAATGGAAGTCAAAAGACAATGGAATGTTCGTATTTTATGTCTGAAAAAGAATTAATTCCATAGCTATCAAAAATATTCTTCAGCAGTTATGGTAAGAAAAACATTTCTGGGCAAATTAAAACTTTAAACACAATTATATATATTTATGACTGAAGATATATATACATATATATGAATAAGATATAAATGAGCTACAAACATGATTAACAAACTTACTGCTCAGAATGTGTTCTCTGCTCACAGTGGAATAAAGCTAGAAATTAATAACAAAAAGGCAATAAATTCTCTCACATTTGGAAATGGAGCAGCATGTAGTACTTCACATGAAAGAACTCACCATAAAAGGGGGAAAATATTTCAAGTGAAATCATTGCAAAATTTGGCAAATTGAAACTTAAAGAATAGAGACAAAACTATGCTGAAACTAGCAATAATTTAAGTATGTATTAAAATGTATTTGAAAATAAGTGATCTAAGTAATCATTTTAAAGAGTCAGAAAACACAAGCAAATTAAACCCAAGTGAGTGGGAGGCAGAAAGACTGACATGCAATGGCAGACAATAATAACACAAAAAACAAAAGTGTCACAGGAAAAAATCAACATCACCCAAGTCAATCCACTGGAAAGGTGGATGAAACTCTAGCAGGATGAACCAATAGAAAAGGAGAGAGAAGCAGAAAGAGACAGGAAAATAGAGACATAGTGTGAGTGTGCAAAGGGCCAACTTCAGGACTGAAGAAAGAACTGGAATGCAGACCCTGAGAAGCTCTCAGAAGATACTGTGAACAAATTTATAGCAATAAATCAGAACATTTAAATGAAATAGACAAATTCCAAGAAAAAATTATATAACAAGATGTTAAAAAAATCTAAAAGTCCTCTATCTATTGATACAATTGAATCTGAAGTTAAAACTCTGCCTATGAAAAAAATCTCTGAGCTCAGATAACTTTCCTGATGAATTCAACTAACCAGTTAAAATAAATATCATGAGTTTTCCACAAACTCTTTGTGGGAATGGAAAGAGTGAACACATTTTATGGGGTCATAATAATAGCAATATGAAAACAGGCAGAAAATTGCAGAGCAATTTCTCCCATGAACGTATCTGAAACTGTGCTTAACAAAACATGGGCAGTTCTCCCTCAACAGCACACTGTGGGCCTGTCAAACTGACCGTGCAACCCCAAAGCACACATACTGAGGTTAGTAATAAGTGGGAAAAACTGTGATTATTTTCTGTGATAAATTCTGGGTTAAAGTAATAATATCCCTCTTATTGTCAAACAGAAAGGATTAGACAAACCTTTAAAAGTATAAGCGATGTTTCATTAGTATTCTCTGATTTACAAGTCACAAATACTGGATAATGTATTTTGTTTATTTGCCAGCATCACTTATGTCTGTCACCACCGTTGTCCTCATGGAGCCAGTGAGTGAACCCTAGCCAGCCCACCTTCCTGGCTGCACACTGAGAGTTCTGAATGGTGACAGGCTTGGTGTGTCTGAGGTGAGTTTTTCTTTAACTGTGACTAGAATTTCACTTCTAGTGTTAATCACATTCTTTCTTGGCTGCATTTCCCTATGTGTTGGCCAGTTCCCTGTGTGCAATGTGTAGCTGTGTAAAATGTCACATGGTTTTTTCAGGAGGCCAAAGCAGACAGCACACTACCTGCCTTGCTGCCAGTGTGTCAGCCGAGTGACAGACTGCAGTGGCCAATCACAGACAGATGCTGGAAGAAGTCATGCTATTGGTCACTGAGCATGATGAGGTCTGTTATGTAAGTAGTGATTTATGAACTAAAGAGCGATGCTTTGTATAACCACACACAGTTTGCATACTGAAAAGCGACCCTAGTTCAGAGATTGATGTTATTTAATGAAATGACAGCAAATGAAATTCATGCATATTGGAAATAGGCAAAGGAAGGTGTGTTTCTTGATGTGGGTGCTGGTACATAAATGTTGTTTTTGAAATTCACTGGGGAATAAAACAGTAATTTGCACACTTTTTCCATATTTATGGTACACTTTTAAAAATTCCTTAAGAAATATTGTCATAAAATTAACCACATCAACAGAATAAATGAAAAATGATGTAATCTTTCAAATAAAAGCAGAAAATCTATTTGGTAAAATTCAGTTCATCCATAAAAATAAAAATGTAGCAAACTAGAAATGGGAGCAATTTCCTTGATATACTAAGGTGCACGCCAAAAACCCACATCACATGTAGCACTTCATGTATGTTATGCATGCTTCCCCTCTGATGCTGAGACAATGGGGACTATCATTCCATTGTTCACAGTGGGATGGAGCTGCTAGCTCAAGGAAATTCCCCACGGTATTGGAAATTATTTTAAAATACCTAATTAAATGGAAAGATATACCATGTTCATGAATCAGATGGTGGCACTTCATTTGACATCACTCTATAGACTAGCTGCAGTTCTAACTAAGATCAGAGCAGTTTGTAGGGGGTATGTGTGTGTATGTAGTGTGTGTGTATCTAAGTAGTCAATCTAATTAGAAATATAAAGGGACAGGAATAGTCAGGAATCTTACAGGAGGACAATATTTGAGGAATGACATTCATAGCTCTCAGAATGTATTATGTGGTGTAGCAATTAAGACAAATGATCCTGGCAAAAGCATAACAAGTAAACTAATGGAAGAGAGCAGAGTTCAGAAGCAGATGCAGACATATATGTCTACTTGATGTATGAGCATGAAATGGGGCAAGATTTCTAAACAGGACAATTAAATGCTCGCCAAAAGAGAAAGGATTAATAAACTATATTAAAATTTGGAATTTGTAGTCATCCCAAGACACCATGAAGAGAGCGAAAGGCAAATAACAAACTGAAGAAAACGTGGAATTCAAAAATGGAGCAGTACAGTATTCCTACATGAGGAAATCTTGTATATCAACAAGAAAAAGACATCTAAACAGCAAATGGAAGGACACTCACAAAAGAGAATACTCACAGCTTATGAACATGAAAGGGGGCAAGCTCACAGGCTTTAGAGAAATGCAGATTCAAAGCATAGTTAAATACCAACATCAGCCCCCAAACTGCCTAAAATTCAAGAGACTGATGTATAGTACATGTTGGCAAAGACGTGCAGTGCTTCAGTTCTCCTACAATGCTGTTAGGAGTGTACTAGCACAACTGTTTCCTAAAGGCACTTGGTACTAGCTCCTGAAGTTGAATGCACGCAAACCAGTCACCCAGATACTCTGATCAATGGTATTTATTCTACAGAAATGCACGCATGGATCGATTCAATCACATACCAGAATATTTCTGGTGGTGCCACTGGTTAGAGGACAAAACTGAAAAGTAAATATTAAAATAGATAAATGAACTGTTGTTTCCATAAAATCAAACAATATGCAGCAGTGAGAATAAGCAAACCATGATTTGGGTGGAGTTCACCACCGTTTTAGCAAAAGAAGCCAGAGAAGAGTGTAATTCCGTGGATGAAGAAGTCAGAAAGGGACACAGGTAACTGACAGCCTGTGACACCAGGACAGTGGGTCCCTGGTAGAGGGAGCTGAGGGGACCGCACACAGGAAGCCTCTTCCTGACCTGTGCCAGGGATTACCTGGATATAGTCTTTTGTGTGCCTGGACAAAAATTTTTACTTAAGGAAGAACCTGGCTGGCATGTACAAAGTGACTTCAAAAGTTGACCACTCTGTATCAGTAGATGTGGGAAGTAAGCTAACTGGAGATCACCAAATTCTAATTATAGACCAGTCAACCCCCCCAAATGTGAATAATAATATCTGAAACAAATCTCTGAAAGATTAACAAAGTTTATTTTTTAATTGTTTGACTTGTGAAAGTTGGGTTGAAAAGAATGATCATTAATGACATGTTTGGGATTGAAAAGAATTTTAGAAGAAAAAACTTTGTAGTTGAAATTTCCACAGTTACAAAGGGCCTCCATACTCCTCCATTACTTTACCTGACAAAAGACACACAGGTGATTTCCACTTGCCGAGCCATGCAGTAAGCTATTTAGAAACTTGAGATCGGGAAGGCAAACTCCATCTAACCTCCTGTCAGTACTACAAATATCCTATAATCATGCTGCCTTCAAATAGCTCAGATCATTAGAAAGTATTAGAAGGTTCTGTCACCCAATCTTATTTTTATACATTATTATGAGACAGAAAAGAGCAGTAAATTTCTAAAAATTGTACTGGAAAAGAACCAGGGTACTTTGGAAAGATTTTTCTTTATAAACGCCAAGTATATCCATTATGAATTAAATGTACAGGAAATGCTTTAGAAAATAAAGAGGATACAAATAAAATTTGAAATTATGTCCAAGATAGAAGAAAAACCCAGAAATCAATAGCCACAAGGAAATATGTGCACAAGTCTATACAATCTCTGAAAATCCAGTCCACAGCTTTTCAGCTCATTTTCCTTAAAAGAGAAGATTCCTAACGAATGAAGATGTTAACTCAAAGTTATGCCCTGCCCCCAAAAAGAAATTGACTTGGGAGTTATACCTAGGTTCACAGGCTTAAAACAATAAAAAGAGAAAATATTATGTAATCATTTAATGTCACAGTAGACACACGTGTTCTCATTATTATGTCTCATCTAGGTTTGAAGCAGAGCAAATGAGCTTAATTATAATAGTGGGGATTAATGGGGTGCAAGAGGAGCCACTTCGGGTGACAGGCCAGACTAGGAAGAGGTTGAGGACACCATGTAAACTTCCAGGCAATGGGACGGCGCTTCTCAGTAAAAGGTGCTGAGCATTCACGTGCAACCGGGTTACTGTCATCCCTCCACAGCCCGACCTCCCTTGCCAGGAAACCCGAATGTGTGAGTTTGAGAGGGTAGGGGATACACACATAATATAAGCATCTGGGTATAAGCTTTTGACAAGTGATGCAGGAAAGAATCAGCACCCCCAGCCCAAGCTGGGACAGACTCCATCTTCACTTTACGCAAATGGGTTTTGCGGGTGCCGATCTCTATTTTGGTCAGGACGGTCCTCACTACTACTTTTACCATGCGAACGACAAGGCTGTGTATCTGCTTTAACAGGAACACATACATAATTATTCTGTGCAGAAATTTTCAAAAGTGTCAAGATGTGAATGAAAACACCAACACTTTTTTAAAAAAGCCCTCTTCTGTGGCTCCAAAGCATGTTGCTTACAGAAAAAGGCTCGGTATAATGGATGAGAACATTTGTATGGAGGAGTTTCTAAACTATCAGCTATTTATTTAGAGGAGACTTCAGCTCTGGGTATATTAGACACAGTGATTCTTAGAGGGCAACTTAACTGCCCTTCACTGTGCGTGGCGGAGATGAGCAGAATCATGGTGTCCCCTCCTTACACAGAAAATAAACAGATCCCTCACCCTGTTCTGGGAGGCACACGTTTGTAGGATCACTCTGGCTGAAGATAGCAGATACTAATTATAAACAACCACCATTTCCATCTGACCAGATCAATATGTTGACAGTAAAATAAGACAACCGGAGAAAAACGTGATCCATAGCTTGGCACGTTATGACCTAGCCTCAAAATTCTCTCTACGCTGAGCCTCCAGCAGAAAGAATCAGGGCTAAACAAAAATATGCGGTTGTTTTTCCTACCCCCAAGCAAATCTCCCAGCTCTGATGGTTCAGCCTTTTCACCCGTGACTTTGTGGCTGAACTTACCCAGTGTGGGAGACACTCCAGGGTTCCCTGGCCTCTCTGAGGGTAGAGAGAAATTAGCCAGAGACTGACATGGACAGGTTCAGCTCTGTCCGGTCCTGGCTGGGGACCGCCCAGATGACAGTCTACTCCTGTCATTTTTGAAAGGAAGAAAATTAAAGGTGAAGGCAGTGAACTGGTGGAAGGTATTATTCTCTCTTTACTCCTGGTCAGGTTCTTTCCAACTTTGCCCGCCACAGTGATAAAGCCATACAATCCAACAGCTAAGACATTCTGACCTGCAAAAAGTATTTTCTGCTCTTTTGCTAGTGTTTCTGTTTTTACCTCTGAAGAGATTATCCAAGTCAGTATCTTCTTTTCCTTTGATTTTCAAACATTTTACCTGTTGCTTAAGTTTGGGAAAAAAATAGAAGTAAAATGTAGAATCCTTATCCTATGAGGTAGGAATAAATCATGGTAGCAGCACAAATTTAAATAGGAACTACAAGGTAAATGATAGTGAATTAGCTGGTATTATGATTCACAAAGGTTTGCCGGGATTTTTCTTTTAGAAAAGGAGTTTTTTGTTAAACACTTTCGTTCATAAACTCTGACATCAACCTCAAAAAGTTATAATCTTTTTTTCCCTTAGCCTGTTAGAGCAAAAAGTTTCTAAAACTCCCTGAAAAATAATTTTGTCAGCTCCCAAGAGGAACTCTCAGAGATGGTGGGGGACAGGCAGCCAATGGGTAAATAATAATTACTACTGGTGACTGTGGTAGTTATTATTTTAATCAGAAGATTATAGACATTGTGCTTAAACAAGTATATGAGGTAATTTAGCTATATTGCTGAATGTCAGAGATTTAATTAACTTTTACAATGTTGCACAATGCAGGAAGGACTAATTTTATAATATTTTGATCAAGAAACTTTATTAAAACCTAAGACTCATACTTCCCACTGAACATGCAAGTCTCTAAAATGAAACTTTCCCAGGGTTGTTAAGTACCTACTAATTAATCTTGGGTAGACAACTTGAGAAAGCTGATTAATCTATCTGTATATATTTGGGATTTTAATAAAATCATAATACTAGGCTTTGCATATGTATTTTCCTATTGTACTTAGTAAGTAATTTTATTCACATTGACAAGTTTTCCAGCTGGTCATGGAATTACTGTTTAAATTTCTGTTTCAGATGCAGCATTTGATTCAGTTACCAACACTTTACATAGAAACCAAAATGACATCTATATACACTGAGGTAATTTTATCTACATGCTTTCTTTGGCGGTACTGGGGATTGAACTCAGGACCCTGCGCCTGCTAGGCAGGCGCTTATTCCACTGAGCTCTATCCCCAGCCCCTACATGCTTTATAAATATGCTTGCCATTGTAGAAACACGTTCAATTTATCTCTTAATAGAATTCCCTCCTAATCATGAAGACTTTTTGTCCAAATGGCAAGGAACTGAGAGTTTCAGCTGAAACCCCTCTTGTCCCTCTGCTAGGTGCTGGTGGCCACTTTGGACACAGTCTCAGAGGAACAGCCTAAGAGGGGCAGGGAGACAGGACACCCAGCACAGCAAGACCTGGCCCCAGCTCAGAACTCTCTGTGTGTCATGTGACCTAGCACGGACCTTGAAATGCTTAAAGTCTTATGGGCACCAGAGACAGCACTGGCTCTTGGCATGTTCTGAGCAATCAGTGACACAATGTATTAAAACACCATGTAAAAAGCCTGTGTGTCACAGGCTTGCATAACAATGTGTGGAATATTGTCATTACTTCTACAAGTCCACTTTTTATTAGGCTCGTCAGGATCTATTTACATCCCCACGGGAAAGAATGAAGCTGTAGAGAAGGGACTTAAACTGCATCTGGTGGGCCAAGCTGGTCACCTGGGGGTGGGAAGCACGCACAGCCCTTCCAACAACATGCATGGTGGGGCCATTGTGTGGGAGGGAGGTAGAAAAGGAGGAAGAATTTTAGCTCCATGTGCAAGTCTTTGGCCAATCTTTTGGTACTTTCTCAGCTGTACAAATTTATGACACTTTGAATTGATTTTCAAACAGTATCAAAGCACATGCTAATAAACACCTTAGTTCTATCTTCCAAACTTAAACAATGCCAGTCCTTCTTCCATCATGTTGATGGAGATTTTAAGGAACAAGTCAAAAATAAATCAAATAAATTTGTTGAGTGTTTTTTAAAAATTCTGCTCAGCATTGCAACTAACCAAGGGCACAGTGTGGGATAGTCCTGTTTGCAGATTATTACAACACCGGGAGCTGTGTGGGCCAAACCCTGCGGACAGTTCAGACCTCAGAGCTCCGGCCAGGCAGGTGCCGTCAGAGGACCTCTTCATTTCATGTATTTAATCAACTTCACTTCTCTCTTTCTCTCTCTCCATGTAGTTCAAGCTGGCCTTAAACCTTGAACTCACTGTGCAGCCCAAGCTGGCCTCAGACTTGTGGCAATCCTCCTGTCTCAGCCTCCCACAAGTGAGATCACAAGCGTGTGCCACCACACCTGAAATTTACTCCCATTCATTCTCACACTCTCTGAGGCACAGAAAATTCTCTAGTTTTGTGCATGTGGAAGCTGGGACTCAGAAGCAGTGGGCAGCCTTCCCCACAGTGAGCAGTGGGCATGATGGGCATTGGTGCAGCTGGGACACAGGGTTGGGGCTCTGGGTCCCCAGCCCAGGCCCCTCCTGCTCACCCCTCTTGGGGGCAGAGGGAAGGGCAGTGCAGGCAGAGCACAAAGGAGGGACAGTTGGGGATGTTCCCGAGGCAGGGAGGACGAGGCTTGGTGCTCTGTAGAGGGTGGTGTGGGATGGATAGAGGGGCTTCTAAAGAAAACCAAGGGAAATCGGGGAGAGAGGGAGGCACTGGAATAGGAACAGCATGAGGAACACAGGAGGGGAGAAATGTCTGGGGGGTTAAGCCAAGAGATCGATTTGGCGGGAGCACCTGCTCTGGACCAGGCCAATTAGCAGGGACAGGGTGCCACACGGCTAGGGCTGTGTGGGCCGCTCTGGGGCTGACGCCGGTCTCACGGGCATTGGGTGGAAAGGCCACCAGGGTCTGCGCCTGGGAAGCACCGCTGCCCACAGCCAGTGGAAATGCTAGGAAATGAAGAGGCCGGCCACAGGGAGATGCATTCTGTGTGTGCATTCTAACTAAAAAGGTCTACATCTTTGTTTTCCCAATAATTCTTCCTGAATCCTGGGCCCTAACTTCCCTATCCACACAGCTCCAGGCACTTTAAATAATGTTTAGTCTTAATTTTCAAAACGAAAAAAGTTTGGTCTTTCCTTAAGAGACTGCCATGGCTACAGGACTGTGAGATGCTGTCTGCCTGCCTGTCTGCACCGGACGCCTGCCCTGAGGAGGAGTGTGTGCCCGAGAGGGGACCCTGCCGCTGTGCCCCAGAGTCCCCACCATCTGCTGTTTCTCAGCCCTCTAGTCTTGTCATTTCAATCTTGTCCTGCTGTGTGGCGACCATGTCTCTGCTTGTTAAGTGCAGATCCCTTTAATAGATGCTGGCCTGTTAGACATTTGTACAGACAGATGGGTTAGGGAGCTTGCTCCGAGCCACAAGGGAAGTCCAAGAATGAGCATCTGGATTTGACTCCGCCTAGTCCCCTCTCCCAGACACCTTGCGGAACTGCGGCCCATGCCAGCTTGGGCAGTGAACAGTCATGCTCTTGGTTCACTTTGGCTTTGGCTGCTGTCACAACCATGGCACATTCCAGTGGTGACAAACCTAAGACGTTGGCTCCCATTGTCTTTGCAGAAAGTTTGCTGATCCTGTTGTAGATTTAAGGCAACCCCTGTGAGATCAAAATGCACACATCCATAGCACAGTTCCACAGCACTACCCTCATCCCCCTATTAACCGAGTTTAGCTGTAATCTATCACAGGACAAGCATTGGGCTCTGCCCGCTCTTTTTCAGATAAATCCTCCAAATCTGATCAGCAGTGTTTGAGGGTTTTCCTGCCTGCAGGTTGCATTGAGCTGAGATGGTTTCTCTCATCTGTGCACTGCTGACTTACACAGGAAGCAGACTTAGAAAGGGGTGATAAGAAAGAGGCAAAGGGTTGCTGCGGGGCCGCAGAGGGAGAGGGATTTTCTGTTTCCCGGTGGAGACTCTAGAAAAAGCCTTCCTATGATGGGTTTAAATGAGGGTTGAGATCGAGGTTCACTCCAGGAGCCAGAGAAGGGTGCCCGCAGGTGGAAGGGTAGTGCACTAAGCCCAAGGTAAGTAAGGAGACACTGGTGGGCTGTACTGTGTGAGAAGGTGACAACTGTCTCTGGGACAAGCAATGAAGACTACAACAGCTTTCTATGTTTCTGTGTGTGTGTGTCACGGCTTGTGTGTAGAGGTCCCCCCACAAACTTCGTTCGGCCATGGGTGGAGCTTTACAGAAGTGGCTGGATCTAGAGTGTGTGATGCTGGGGTTGATTCAGGTGCAGTGCTAGGACTAAGGCTGCCCCACCCCCAGTGTGAGTGCGCCTGCCCTAGGGGTGGGCAGCCTTGATAGGATATAAGGGGCACAGACCAGGCTGCTGCTGTTGCTGCTTGTCACTTGCTGCCTACTGCTTTGGCTGCCTTCCACCTGCCATGATATGTTTCTCCTCTGGATGCCACTCTGCTGTGCCACCTGCCTTGGAGCCAGCTAGTTATGAACTGAAACCTCTGCAAACTCTGAGCCAAAATAAACTTTTCTTCCTTTAACTTTGAGTGTCAGGTATTTTGTCTACTTAGCAGGTATTGTGTATGCTTGGATGTGAGAATTTATTCATTTACAGTGCAACAAAGCAGATCAAGGACCCATTAGAGCCTACAAGCTAATGGGTCATACACTATCTTAATTTTAAAATAAAAACTAATTAAAGCATTACAAATATGATCATGTGAAACATCCATAAGTAAAGATACACATATGAGGACATTCACTGCGGCATTATTTCTAAGAGATAAGCATCTTAGAAGCCACCTGTCAGTAGGGAGCAGGTTGAGTAAGTTAAGATTCATGCAGATGAGAGTATGATGACCCCGCTGTTAACAAGAATGCACTGGATCTCTTTCTGTTGCTGCAGCAGCACACGGTGACTTATAGTTAAATAGAAGAGAACATGTTGCACAGTAACAAGACATGTAACTTTTTGAAAAAAGTAAGTAGATGTCTACAGCCCCATGTGTGGATACAAACATCAACCAGGCGGAGCCGGTGTGTGGCGGGCGGGCAAGGCAGCGACCTCAGTGTGCAACATCAAAAGATGAGAGGGAGATGAGACATTAATTTTTAAAACTACTCCATTATGTGAATTATTACCCTGGGTGTTTCCTTACATTTTTACAAGCTCATAAATTATGCTGTCAATAGAAAAAGGTCAGGTATTATTAATGTTTTTAATTTTAAAATTGTTTGCTCATATGTATTTTCTAATTTTCCTCTAATAAATGCCTTAGTAATGAGAAAAAAGTCATGTGAAGTCTCCCAACTTTACTGTTTAAACAAATATGAAATAATTATTTTAAAGCCAGGCTGAGTACATAGATGAGAAAAGAAAATGCCTTTTGGTGCTCAGGCAGTAGTGATTTGTTTTGCCGGGGCTGTAAGAACACTAATATTTCCCTGATGCAAGGAACTAGGCAGATTTTAGGACACAATGTTCTGCAGAATTTAATTACCAAGAGCCTGGGCCAAGGCTAAATTCCAGAATTCCAGAGATTCACAATAAATTAGAAGTTCCCTTATGAGAATCAGCTCAGACAAAATATCCTAAGACCCTCTTAAGGTACCGTTGCTTCATCACATTTCAGCAAAGCTGAAAGTTTGTTCAGGACACATCGGGTCAGCCAAGGTGTGGAGGGTGTGGAGCAGGCAGAGCTGACCTGAGGCTGCTCCTGTCTTCTTCAATTTGCAAAATATTCAGCAGAACTTTTGTCCTCTTCCTTAAACAGCCTGGACCTGCTCATGGTCTGATATCCAAGATGCTGGCACAGATAACTGCTGAGAAGTTCTCAGTGTCAGCCTTTGAACCTCCCTGGGACTTTCGTGGAACTTAGCACAGTCTGTGACTTTCTCCTCATTCGTGGCTTAATTTCTATTTTCTTTCTCCACCCATTTGCTCTCCCCCATGTCACTAGTGCTATGCACACCAGTGGGCAACAGGAGAAGCCCCACACTCATTTGCTGAACGAATGCGAGTTGGGTGAATGAATGCATACACACAGTGCTGAGTCTACAGGGATCAGAGCCATGCTACCTGCATTCACATGCTTAACACAAGCAGTGGTGCACACCTAGAATCCCAGCAGCCTGGGAAGCTGAAGCAGGAGGGGTGCAAGTGGGCATCAACCATGGGTAACTCAGGGACTTAGTTAAACTTTGTCTCAAAATAAAAACAAAGGGCTGGGAATGTCGCTCAGTGCAAAGGCCCTGGGTTCAAGTGCTAGTACTGTTAAAAAAAACTTCACCCTGCAGCTTACTAACTTGGGTCATTTTCTTTTAGGAAAAAATTTTCTTAGTTTTAAAATATTTTTTGTAGAATTAGAAATGTAGGGGGTAAAAGTACCCTGTGTTTTACGGTGAAAACGGAGCCACTCATTCTAGAAAAGCAATTTTGTTCCCTAAAGCTATCATCATACACGTGACACCCTGAAACACCTCTTAAATGCTCTGAAGGAGGTGATTTCCTTGTGACTAAGAAAGGACAAGACTCGGGATTTCTGTCCTTTCCGTTCACTGCAGCTCGGCGTGGCATCCTCTAAATATTTATTCAGTGCATAGATGTTGAATGAATAGAGCTCTCACTTCAGCATCTGGCTACGATCACGATTCTGGACTCAGCAAGGTGTTACTTAGTTGTCCGTGTGACAAACCCAGTTCTCCCCGGCAGATCTCATGCGAGGGTAGGCAGGAAAAGGGAGCAACCGGAAAATCTGTGGCCTTTGACCTCTGGTCTCTGACCTAGGGTGTGGGAACTGGGAGTCCCAGAGCTCGGTGTTGTCGCCATCACAGAGTCAGTGCTGCAGCTGAATTCTCTGCCCTGGACCCCTCATTTCCACCCTGCACTTGCATTGGTCTCTTGAGTCCTTGGCTGCAGTACAGCTCCAGCCATGTGGTATAGACGGCTAGAACTGTCTAACAGCAAGAGCTTCAGATCAACAGTTTTGGGGTGTAGCTCAGTGGGAGACCACTTGCCTAGCATGTGCAAGGTTCTGGGTTTGATCTCTGGAACCCAAAACAAAAATCAACAGTTTTGTACACACAGTAAAAAGATACGGAATGATTATTTCAACAGTCTTTACTATGTTCCAGGCTGAGCCACAGACCCACACCTGTATCGAAGTCTCTATCTATATATCTATAATCAAAATGTTACCTAAACTTCACGTTTATGCCTGTTTTTACCAGTGAAAGAACAGAGACAGTTGCAGGAAAATGAGTGTTCATAACTGAATGAAAGAACTTATACATGCTAAGAAGCCATAGTGTGAACATAACAGAGAAAAAACAGATAATATCAGTTCTTCCTTTTGGCAGACTGAGGTCTTTTTAAGAGAATAAGACACACACACACAAAACAAGTATTAAAAAGTTCCATGGGGGCAAGTGCATGAGGGTCCACACACACACACACACACACACACACACACACACGCACACACACATGCATGTGCCACTAATGTGGCAGACAAAAGCAAAAGGGGTGCTATAGGGCTGGGATATAACTCAGTGGCACAAGCACCTGCCTGGCAAGCACAAGGTCCTGAGTTTGAGTCCCGGTACCAAAAAAACCAGAAAAACAAAAAAAACAAAACTAGCAAAAGGGGTGCTACAGGCAGGGGGTGTCTGGCCCTTCCTCACCTCTGCACCCCAGTACCAACCAATGCCTGGAATGCACCATCTGCTCCAGCTCTTCTGCATGTGCTGAGATCCAGCTCGGTGTCTGGTGTTGCACTGTATGTGAGAAATGCAGAGGCACACGTCACAGTCTCTGGCCCCAAGAAACCCACACAGGCTGGAGCCTCTTTGCAAACCCGAGAGGGAGATGGGCCTCGGTGAGCTGCAGGTGGGAGGAGCTCAGGCCTGAGAATGGGAGGCCAAGTGGGAATGGAAGCCACTCCGCGCGAGATGACGGTGTGGTGGATCCCACCACAGCAGACTTAACTGTCTGGAGGGAGAGACTGCCTGGAGGGAGACTGTCTTGGTTACTTTTCTCTCATTGCTGAGACAAAATACCTGATGCCCATAGTTAAGGAAGGAAAGTATATTTTGTAGTGAGCGTCAGGTGGTTTCTCTATACCCGGGAGAGAAACAATGGTGGGTATGAGAAAAATAAAGACAGAAGAGGAGAGCTGGGGTCAGGTGGAGCTCCCTCTTGCCTGGTGAGCAACAGAACTGCCCCCAAACCGTAGAGCCTTTATTTATAGTCTCCAGAGAGGTTGGTTATTTTCTGCCTTCCTGCAGGTGTAACTATTTTCCAGCTTTGGCTCCCAACAATATTTAGCTCAGTTTGTGGAGGTTTCAGGCCATACTCAGCTGGCTCCAAGACAGAGTGGCACATGGCAGAGGGCGACAATTCAGGCAGAAGACAGCTACAGCAACAAGATCACAAGGTGAGGAGAGAAAGCCTGTTTTTCTCCTTTACACTGTATGCCAGCTATCCATCCATACCATCTCTGTTCCCTCCTCTTCCCCAAGCTCATAATTTTTACAAATTGAGGACCCTGCCCTCTGCTGAGTCACTTAGTTAAGCTTCTACACTTCTCAATTCTCAAGTTGACACAATATATCAACCGTAACAGAGACTTTGTAAGCAAGGGAAAAGCCTGATGGGTCAAAGAGGACTCATTTACTAACTTGGAAGCTTATTGTGTTGAAGAAACAACTACCACAGTTATGAATGCGAAAATGGCTCTCGTAGAAGATATGAGTGCAGCAGGTAGTGATGTAGTGGAAAGAAAGTCCTGGCCTGTGGCAGCACCATTTATTTCAGGATCATGAAGGGACAAGTCCACTGTGAGCCCTCTCCTCTGATTAATGTGGCTTTCCCCTGGTCACCTCTATCCGCAGTACAGGCCCTGGAGAAGTACGCGCAGCATAACCCCAGAGGCACCAGGGAAACAAGGCAGGCTTTGTTAGACTTTCCTTAGGTTTTCTTAATGGCACTGAGAGTGATAAACATTTTAACAGATGGTGAGCTGCCAATGGAGACGATATTGAATGCTGATTTAGGAAGAAAAGAAGTTATTTTAAAAACACTCAGACGGTGGGAGAAGTTTAAAAAAACTATCCTCCTCAGGCCTGAGGAAAGGAGCTAACAGGTAATACAAGGGCCAGTTCCATCCCAAAGTAATTTCTTTCTGATGAAAATGTTCTAACAACTGTAATTTTATTTTCTTATTGTGGTTAGAAACTGTTAGCCCAGTAGAGTGATTTGTGTTCAAGGTGGGAAATTCTGTATTATATATGGCATAAATAAGAGAAACATGTTAAGATTCTTCCCCTTTAGTAGTTCTATTTCCAAAAAATCAGGAACACATGAACTGTAAGATGACCCTGGTATTCCTACCAGAAGGACAGGCCCAGCCAGGCTTTTCCAAGCCTTCACCTATCACTCTGTTGCCACCTATTGGAGTTGACTTTTGCAGTCAGGTGGTCCTGGATTCAAATCCTGACTCATCTACTGATCATTTGTATGATCTAGGACCCTTGGCCTAACCTCACTGAACCTGAACATGCTTATGATATAAAATTGAAATAAGAAAACTTAGCACACACAGGACTGTCATGAGGAGGAGAGGAAATGGACTGATGTGTGTAAATTGTTTAGACCAAAGGAAACATGTGATATTAACAAAAAGTAGGTGGTTATTATTGCTGGTGTTTGGGGCTTTATCTTAAGTTATTGCATAGAAATACTGTATTTGAATTTAGTCAGACTCCACTTGAGAATCTCAGACCAGCAGTGTAAGGGTCTCTTTCCTCACTACAAAGAACAGTTCTATGATGACAAGAACCTCTGTTTGGCCCAAATCACAAGATTATGAGGTGCCTGAAAGCTAATATATGTGCCAAGTATAAACTTTTAAAAACATTAAAGTGTTTTTCCTTGTGCAGTATGTACCCAAACGAAGGACGTTCAAGGCCGTGTACAAGGCCGTGTGTCTCCATCTAAGTCACCAAGAATGCGCTACTCCTCATTCTATGAAAGAAAAAAGAATGAGCTTGTTTGTATATATAGTTTCTCAATAATGCTGATTACTATGAGTCTGACTTTTAAAAGTCAATGTAATACGAATATCTGGCTGTTTTGAAGGTAAGTCTTGCAAACATCTGGAGTATATAATCTACTCAAATTTAAAATGTGACCCTGTCCTAATAAATAGACTGTGTCTACTTCTATACCATGTAGTGGAGTCATAGATTTACCTAAGAATACCCTCTGACATTGATTAATGTAAGAGTAACCCTTCTTTCAAAAAATCTCAAAACTGGGATGCAGTTAAAGAAAAGACAAAATTCTCTACACTGGAGAACAATCCCAAATTGATTTTGGAAGAAAATTAAAAACAAGAGTTAATGTTATATTTTGTGCTTGAAGGGTAAAAGGCCCACAGACTCTAAAGTGACAAGTGTTATTCGTGTAAGAAATCACAGGCTTTGGGAGGAGCAGAAGGACTGGGTCCCACTGGAAACTGGAACTCGAACCTGCACCCGTGCGAGCCCCACCTCATTCCAGGGAAGGAGCCTGGTAAAAATATTTTTTTCCTCAATATGCAGAAGAGATGGAATTTAAATATTCTTCTCTTCCTGTATTTGTCATCTTGTGATTTCAGGAGGAAAGATTCGGGTTGGGAAAGGGCCGCCTCTGGAAGCACGGTCAGGAAACTGTGAGGAGAGCTGACACATTTTATCCACGGGCGCTGAGCCTACATTTCTCTCGTTGGCCTTCTTGTTCTCTTGATCCTTCAGCCTGGAATTCCCCATGCGCGGGGTGTCACAGGGGCGAGATGGAAGCGAGGAGGGTGTCTCTGAGACAGACAGCAGCTTGTATCCCCTCACGATTGCCATGATTGTTCAGAAAACAGCAGACAGCGGCTGGAGAACAAGGCGAGCGTTAGTCTTGAGATCTGAAAGTGAAAGAAGGACGTGGTGACACCCCACCCTCCTCACTGCCTAGGAAGTTTCCACGCGGTGACACGTGTCATCTGTGATTTTTCTGCTTCCCTGTCAACTGTCTCCATGTTTTCTACACGTAGTAGCTGGATCTACCTCACAATCTTCAACGCACAGCTCCTTTCAAAGTAATACTATGCTGAAAAAAAGGAAATTCCTCAAATTTTAAGATGGGGAGACAAGATGGCTGTGTTCACTGGAAAAAAGTGGCTCAGTGAGCCTCTGAGACATGTGATAATGTTTCAAAAGCAGTTCAAAGATCTGCTTAGTTTCTGTGACTTTTGACACTGAGGATGAACGTCTAAAATATTTACAGGACAGAGCGCCTGGGTTTGCATTTGGGAAACTGTGCGATGAGACAGCGAGAAAAATGAAGGCAAGTGCACGTGCAGCTCTCTGAGATTTAGGAATAAATAAAAACTGGTTTTGGATGATGATTTAAAAAAAAAATTCTCCTCCAACCAGGAAATAAGAAGGACGTAGAAACGACTTCAAATTGTAAACAGTGTGGGAGTGAGCCGGCAGTAAAGAACAACTAGGCCCTGTGAAGTTTCAACAAGAGGAGTGGGTGTGTAACACCGAATAAAAATGCGGGATACAGCGACAAAAATAGGGAGGAGTGCGGATCCGTATGAAAGAGACCGAGCACCAGAGGAGGCGGAGATGCACTCCTGCGCAGAGCCAGGCAGATCACAAGTGTCAGCTAAATGGTCTCAGAGACTTCTGCACGGAGTAAAAGAGCAAAACCCACAGCCCAGGATGTGACGTCCCTGTCCAAGCACATCCTGCAGCCACATCCTGCTGTGAACAGGGCTCCCCTGGGAATCACAGCAACCCAGCCTCTCCGGGCTGGGTGTGCATGGGCAGAGAGCTCGTCGGGGACACCCCACACCCACGGGCCCCCGGGAAGCAGCTCTGAGGTGAGGAGGCAGAGCAGCCCCTTAGACTTGAATATGGGCCGGGTCTCCGGGCTGCAGGGCCTTGCACGGGACTTCGCTCTTCCTGCAGCGGAAAACACCTTCTTACTCTGTACCTGGCCTCCCTTGGTTCTAACCCTATCTTAGCACTTGCTGTTCCTTGTATATCGCTCCCAGCATGGAGTATGGCGCACTGTGGAGAAAACGTGTTATTTAGACTGCTTACTCGGTTAGGTTAAAAATACCAAATAAGGCTGTGTTTGTATGTGTGTTGGAAAAGAGTTCAACCTAAGAATGCAAACCTGATACTGAACTGTAAGCTTACATGCAGGACCCAGAGGGTGCTGTGCCATCCCTGACTCCAAATGGAGACTTCACCAACAAGGAAGAAATCACACCTGAGGCACACCTGGATTACAGATGACAGGAAAAGCAACAGGTGTGTGGGACACCGTGGTAGGACTCACAGGTGCATGTGCTCAGCTATGTGTCAAAAGAGATAAGATTTGCGACACCCTTTCAAAGAACAGAGATGTTTTCAAGATAAAAGGGAATCTTTTAGACTTGTGCCGGTGAGACATGCTTTCTATGATATCTATCACATTTGGAAAGAAGTAAATTCAAATATTTGAGGGTGACATGATAGAAAATATTTTAAAGATGAAGATCAAGGCTTGGGTGAATTCCTGAGTCTGTGAACACTGTCACACCCAGAAGTAAGAGCTGGAAGCAATGTAAGGAAGTGTCATAATCACAAACTCATCCTTGTACTGTTCCTCATAGCTTCTTTCTGGTTCACAGTTTCACAAAGCACCTTATGCAGGCTGACTTCCCTTCTTCACGTTTTTTCACTGAAGTTCATAGTACAGAGGTTTTCCAGTGTTGAATGTGAAGAATCTGGTTCTAGATTTCCTTTTGTTTGTTCTCTCAGATGGTCATAAAGCTATGCCTCCTTTTGCAAGTTCACGCAAGAATATAGGCAGCTGAAAGCACTGGTCTGTATAAAAATGAAGGCACAGTTGTCAGGTTCTTGTTTGTTTGTTTCTTGAGACAGGGTCTCTCTGGCCTGAACTAACTATGTAGCCAGGGCTGGCCTTGAACTCATGGTGATCCTCCTGCCTCAGCCTCCTGAGTGCCAGGATTACAGGCGTGCACCACCATGTCCAGCTCAGTTGCCAATTTCTAGGGATAAATCAGGGCTCCACCAGCAGGCCTGCATTTAAACAGAACAGAGACATTCTTCTCACCCTGAAGGAATAGTTTCTTGTCATACTACCTTCTGAGAAAATCACAAGTTCTAGACCACAAGCACCGTGTTACGGGTGGGTTCTTTGCACATGTGACATTTACCGTTTGGGAAACGTGAAACCTAAGTATAGCGCCCAGACCTGCTTCTGGTGGAGCAGGGAGCATGGCCAGAGCGCTGGACTCAGTCGTACCTCCTGGGCCTGACACCCTGCACCACCAGCTCTGACAGTGACCAATACTGTTACCCGCCAGCGGCGAACGCTGTGCTTCCGTCCCTGATATGCGCTGTCTGGAACATGACCTCTGTGTCTCTGCCTCATCCTCCTAGAACCTGCTGGGGAGTCAGCTGGGGTGTCAGGGATGCTGTGGAGGTGGATGAGGACAGATCCAAGCCCACATCACTCGGCCCTCTTCCTGCCCCTCCAGTTCCAGGGCTGAATCCTGGGGCAGAGAGACCTGCCGGGTCTGATCGGGGTCCTCCACAGGCTGGTGGGCGGCCCCTGCTGCACTTCCGGATGCTCCACTCTGTCTCCAAAAGCCCCTGAGCTCTTCACCGCTGCTGGGAAGGAGTGTCCGCGGGCAGGGAGAACTCAGACACCGCGGGTCAGCCGGCCCCTCCTCTGGGCAGGGTGCTTCCTGTCTAGGCTTTCTCCCCAGGCAAGGGGGAAAAGCAGGTTTGTCCTGCTTCAGGATTGATCGCCAAGTCCCTTCCTATACCTGTTCTGCGACAGACAATTATTGGAATCAATCTATTGGTGTATTCATTCATTCAGTTACTGATTCAGCACTTTGTAACCTGAGCACTTGCTACACGTCTGGTTCTTTAGAGAATATAAGTCAGTTGAAGCAATTAAGGCATGTACCTATAAACATACAGAATAAATGTGTATGATAAAAATTAAAAACTACTTTACTGAGTAGTACTCTAATCTCATCACAAGACAAGGTGTTCTGCATATATTATTTCTAATATCTGTGGCTAAATAATAAAGAATTGTATTAGTATATTTCTTTTATAAGTAAGAGAACAGGCTAACACAGTGAAAGCAACTTTTCCAAGGTCTCTTGGTATTTTCCGGGATAGCCCCAAAATAGATCGCTTAATTATCAGCACCAATCAGGTGGGCAGAAGTGAAAAAAGGTTTTTAACACCATCAGAAAAAAAAAAAAAAGCAAGGACCACGAAGGAAGGCATGGCATGACTTTTGTGCAGAGGAGGCCTGGGCCGGCATCTTTAGCACGGGGTTTGCTGGTGACTGAAAGCTGGGAAGCGTGTCTGAGAACAGCAGCTCCAGAGGAAGCCTGGGTGTTGGGGGCTAGGGATATAGCTCAGTGGAATAAGTGCCTGCCTAGCAAGTGCAGGGTCCTGAGTTCGATCCCCAGTACCGCAAAAAAAAAAAAAAAAAAAAAAGAGGAATACAGAGGAAGCCTGGGCCGGCGTCTTTAGCACGGGCTTTGCTGGTGACTGAAAGCTGGGAAGCGTGTCTGAGAACAGCGGCTCCAAGGTGCAGGGCCCTTTCAAGTAGCACTAGAGCAGCAGCAGTCTGCTTCTGGGGACTTGGGGGAGATTTCAGAAGCCCTTTCTGCAGATAAAAGTTGACAAGCATCAGGCTAGCCCAAGAGAGACAAAGAAATGTTTTTCAAAGCACAGCTGTGTCTTCATTAAGACACAGTTAGGCGTCTAATACATAGTCCCATTTGAGATTTTTCAAGACCCATTGTGGCTATGAGTTTTCTTTCTCTTAATTTCACATCGCCACCCTGTGTAGCTAGGACTGCATGGCTGTAATACGGTCTCTCCCTAAGGTGTTTCTGTCCAGCGTTCAGACAGCTGCCCAGACGCTCTCGCTCAGGACTTCCTTGTGTTGACAGAAACTGTGGCCTCCTTGATCGTCATTCACAAATCAGCCCCTCTCTTCATTTAGTCATTTGCTTGCATCCTGATTTCATGCCCATCCCTCATCCTCTCTGTGGCCATAAGGCGTGCAAAGACACATGGGAACCGTAGAGTCCTGCTGGGATGAAGTCGCTCCCAGCCGCCCGAGCCTGGCTCCTGAGGACAAGGCCCTGACAGCATAGCGCAGAACCAGGGTGAAGTTCAAGTGCCAACAGTGTGGCTGCAGAAGAAGAACCTTGTGAAGAATCTGAGGGAAGATCCTGATGAGAGAATAGAGAAACGGCTCCAGGGGCCTTCCGACGTAACCCTTGGCAGCACTGTAGGCCCCAGAATCCGAGCTCTGGAACCCAGCAGTGAGCGCGGCTCTGAATCAACATGCAGTGCTCGCTCCTGCTCTTGGCGCAGAAACGATTCTATTATAGAGATGCTGTTAGGGTTTATGTCCAGATGTGCCCTGAAGCCTTGTACACTCGTAGGTAGGGCTTTGGGAGGTGACTGGATCATGGGGAGATGATAATAACCAGTGGATTGGTTCACTGATGAGATTATAGCTGATGTAACTTTAGGAGGTGAAGCCTGGTGGGAGGAGGGAGTCGCTGGGGTGTGACCTGGTAAGGTCTGTCTCCCTCCTCCTCCCTCGATCTCTCTCCGCTTCCTACTGCCCTGCCATCCACTGTCTCTCCTCTGCCATGCTGCCCTGACATAGAGCCAGCTGACTATGTCCTAGAACCTCTACAGACTGAGCCAAAACACCCCTCTCCTCCTTAAGAGTTATGGGTGTAGGATATTGTGTGCCAGCAACAAAGAAATGAACTAAGACAGACTCCACCCCAAATTCAGCCCACCATCCTACAAACTGAGTCCTTTTTCATGTGTGTGTGCCCATGTGTGTATGCGTCTAAGAATATGCATGGTTCTGTGCAAATCTATTCACACAGGGGAAAGAAGAACTGTGGTAGAGTTTCTAGGCATGAACATAGTTACTTTTGAAATTGAGGAATTAACCAAATTTGGGGGGAAATACAGTTTTGGAAGACACAGTCTCTTTAGCCAATTTCTGAGACTTCTCTGAGTTAAAGCACTACAGATCAAGGTCAAACGTCAGTTCCTGATAGACTAGGAAGTACTGCAGCCCATCCCAGGTCCTGAGGGACAAGAAAAGGCAGCCAGGACCTATCATGCTGGGAGAGGAGAGCTGTGCAGCTTCTGCTGGCCACTTGGCGCTTTGGACCGAGCGGCTGGTTTCCCACAGCTCCCAATTCATGGACGGGCTGTGGCGGGCAGGTAAAGAGGGCAGGTGTGGTGGGATCTGTCAGTTGGCCCACATGTAGTCACGGGTTTGAGACGTGGAGAAGAGCCAGATATCAGATGGCCCATCCAGCTCAGTTAGATGCTGTGCGGGGGATTTCAGCCCATCACCAGTCAGGTGGAGTCGTGGACAGTGCTGCAAGGTAACTGCAGACAAACTGGGGAGAGCGTTTCCTGCAGATGCTCATAGGCCTTTTACTGTGGAGGGGGGAAAGGGTTAAAAATACTATTAATGGTTTGTAGTATCAATATTACACAATGATATCAGTGATCTCAATTAAAATGGTACTTCTATCTTTAGAATATTTAAAGTATTTGCTTTTCGATTTTCATTAGCACACGTTTGTAGTACATAACTATTCCATTCTTCATGGAGCGCTGGTGCACATCCATAACACATCTTCCCTCTTCAGCCGTCTTCCCCTCCACCCGAAGTATACATAAAGCGCAAACTAAAAGAGGCAATAGAAAATGGTGGTGGACCCTCTGCAAACCAGAAGGGGAGCAAAGTCTAACTTTCAGTGCAAATCTCGCCTATGTGAATATAAACATTCGTCTTTGAAAGGTGGTACTCCCGAAGTCTGCTCTGCTTCTGGCTTCCCTGAGGTCACGGTGTGGGTGGCAGCAGCTCAGGCAGCTGCCAGCGAACCCCCGCCCATGGTGGCAGCCCGGGAGCCCCTCTACCTCTGTGTCCTCCTTTCTTCCTCGCACAGCAGGGACACCACAGTCTCTGGTTGGCATAGTTTCTCCTACTCCAGGACCCACTTGATCAAAGGTCAGCAGCAACTGGCCAAGCCTAGTCCTCCATCCCAAGGGCACAGGCCCTGACTCCTGCATACCCCTGGCTCTGAGTCCCATCCACCCCTGGATTCTGTCCCCATCTTTGTTCCTCAGTGCTTCCTCTGCTGCCATCACTAGAATTCAGGGATCCTTGGAGGCCCAAGAACAAGAATCTAGGACTCTAGAAATCCTCAACTTTGTTCTTCCTGTCCCCTTCCCATGATAGGACCTTATTTCCTAATCCCAACCTAGGAAGTGTTTGCCCAGTTCTCAGATGCCATCTGGCTGGTCTTCTATGTGTTTACTGCTCTCTTATGTGCTTTGCCCACTAGGTGATCCCAACCACCATCCCGGGTTCGCCCCATCTGGCCCCAGTTGCCAGAGCCCAGCCCTGACTGCTCGTCGCCAACTAAGGCCCCTGGACACCACATTCTGTTCACTCAGCTATACGATCGGCTCAGGTCAACACTGTTTCATTTCCTCACACCCAGGGGGCACACTTGCTTCCTGTTTCTCCCCAGTTGTCCTACTCTGATGAAAATAATGAGCTTTGCTGTCAAATCCTGGAGGTGAGCAGCTTGGACAGTGAAGGTAAAACCAAATTGTCACAGCTTCCCTAGTGTAACTCCCGCCTCAGGGTGGCCAAGGTCTGGGGCATCTGAGTCTGTTGTAGTTTACATCTACATGTCCCTCCAAAACGTCCTGGGCTCATGGGTGGGGCTTTGGGAGGTGACTGGATCACTGGACCTGATACTCAGCAGTGGATTCATCCACTGATGATAATTTTAGAGCTAACTGTGATGCTGGGGGTGGGGCCTGGTGGGAGGAAGTGGGTCACTGAGGCGTGGTCTGCTGGGGGGTGGGGCCTGGGGGGAGGGAGTGGGTCACTGAGGCGTGGTCTGGGAGGGTCTAGCTCCCCCCTTGCCCCTTGGTCTCTCTTTGCTCCCCACCACCGTACAGGGAGCTCTTTCTCCTCTGCCATACTCTCTACCGTGCTGGTCTGCCTTGCAGTCAGCCGCCTATGGACTGAAACCTCTGCAAACTGGGAGCTAAAATAAACCTTTCGTGCTTAGAGTTGCGGGTGTTGGGTATTATGTCTTAAATTGAGAAAGTTATTAATACAGGGTCCCAGGATCATTTCTCTTCCCTTGAGCAGTCTCCAAGTCCCCTCTCACTGCTGAATGCGAATTTTCACTTTCTCTCTGTGGCGTGGCCTGGAATAGGTTGGGGAGTATCACGAATGTAAGCAAAAGGCCAAAGATGAAGCAGCCTCTTGAGTGCTGCACTCAAAAACATAAATAAAAACCCAGAAGTCAGCAGGATTCCAGGAAGTGTCAAGTCACTGACAACCTGTCTCCTGATCCTTAAGAGTGAAGTGGCCCAAAATAGGCAAGTCGCTCCCAGGAGAAGCTCGGCTGCAGGGACAGAGTCTCACACAGCCCCGAAACCGAGGATGTGGTTACCCTTTAAAGACTTTTCTTCCAAGCCCTACTGGCCCACCTCCATGAGGCCCACCATGCTTTGTATTTTAGTCTCAACTAATTTGCTAGACAAGCATATGCTTTGCCTTCTGGGAGGCAGTTAAGACAGCACTGAAGAGTTCCGGCTTAGCTGGGAGGTTCAGTTCTGAAGGTGACCGTGCGTGGGCAGCGGGGTGGCACCCAGGTGGGCGGCATCTGCAGAGGAGGTCTGGGGCAGCTCAGCCAAGAAGCACAGGGCAGCAGGGAGGGCCGACTGGTCATCTGGTTCTCATCACAAGAGAGGCCACTGAGACTGGCAGAGAAAGGGATCAGCCACAGAGATGCTGGGTGCATGGGACCTGCCCCTCTGGACACCAGGAGCCCCGTCCTGAGGGCTGCGCTTGGGGAGGAGCACACTGGTCTCAGGGTTCCTTCCCTGTTCCATCCCTGCTTGTCCTCACTGCCCTTTAACTTCATAAAAGTAGCCTTCCTCTGGTCAGCAGTGTCTTGTCTTCAGTAGGTGGTGATCTCATCTTACCCAGTGGAACATCTTTACTCTCACTTGTCATTCCGAGCACTAGGAAATGTAATGCACAGAGTAAGAAATTAATGTGAATATTAAAAGGCTGGTGCAGTTGACAGAAATCTACATATGCATAGAACTTAAAAAATTCAAAGTCTGATTAAAAACACCTGGTTTTTAGAAATATTTTTTAGTGCGATTCAGCCTGGGTAATTATTCTAGGTTTTACAAACTCCAAAATGGTCAATTGGGAGGTTGGAAGAGAAACGTTACTAAAATGAAGAAATATAATCAATTTATTTAGTGTTTTATTTTAAAGAGAAAATAACAAAAACAAAGACAAAAACAAAACAACACAAAAACTGTGATTAGTTTAGAATAGTGGGGGAGAGGCATGGGCTGAAGAACCACAGAAAACTGGACTAAGGCTGCTGGCTCTCAAGCTCTGGGAAAATCACTCAGTCTTCCTGCTTTCCTGTATAGACAGTCACTATGTCACGTTCCTGCTCTTGCTGGGCGTCCCTTCCTGGACCTTTGACTAGGAGGCTGGGCTTTACAGGAAGCTAATTTTGCTTTTCCCATTGATATTTTTAGATTTCCAGCTTCTCTGACCACCAGGCCAGGGCAGATGAAGGAAAAGAAACCCCAGGAATTCACCAGTGTGCATTTTCTTCGGCCTCCAGGTCCCCAAATGATCTGTCTGTCTATCTTTCAGAGTCCCATGTTTATTTCACAAGTTTTCATAAGGAAATAGTGAAAAGCCTGCCCACCCCTTCCCCCAACCCCCTTCCTGGAAGCGCAGCCCCTTATGATTCTTTGAATGTTAAGAGTTTAAGTCTCAAGGACTCCTCTTGGACCACACCGCTGCCTGTCCTCTGAAGGGAAAGTTTCCCACCCTCAATAAAGGCTCTCAGGGGACCCTGCAGGAGCAGAAGAGGCTTTTGAGACACAGGCCAGGCCGAGTTTCCCCCTGCTTCTATGCCAGGCCTCAGCCTCTCCGGCTCACAGCTTCCTCATCCCTAACGGAAAGCTGGGTTCTGCTCACCCTGGGAGAGCAAGGACCGCAGAGGGCAGGAGAGCTTGGAACAAAACACCCGGCACGCAGGCGTTCAATAAGTGCAATTGCTTTCCAGCTCCAGCTTAGCCCTCCACAAGTCCTATTACCCTTGGCTGCAGGAACTCAGTTTTCACATTGCGGATGCCCTTCAGAAAGAAGGAGCCCTGAGTCCTTTCCCTTCCTCATCGTGCTCGGTAAGAATGGCTGCTCTTGGACTCAGGTAGCAATCCTCTCATGTGGCGGTCACATCCCTTCCTCCTCTGACCTGGGCCCCTCTGGAGTGTCCACCTTCACGGCTCCAGAGCCCAAGCCTCAGGCACCTCAGAATGCACGCTGCTCTCCGGGTGTAATGCGCACTTTTGGCTTTTGTGAGTATCGAACTCTTTATACCGCCGCTAGCAATGCCGCAAGTGTTAGGACGAGTGTAGACCCAGTACACGTGGGCTACCCCCTCCCCCTCCCCCGCCCCAGCACCTCAGCAGTGTGCCAGCTCCTATCCCATCACTATCAGGGGCAGGGTAGTTTATTTGTGTACTGATGTCGCTCAAGTTGAACTCAAGCAAAATTTAAGAATAACATTTAAATAAAAGATGTGCAATTCTTCGATCAGCCCAGAGCTTGGTCTCGGTCCCTCAGCTCTCTCCTTTCGTCAGTGTCTCTAAAATCAGCCCAACCTGCTTCTTTTCTCCCGTCTCCTTGTTCAGCCATTCTAGATCATTCTTTCCTCCAAGGAGTTACTGCTGTCAGTCTGGAAAACTTAATGGGCCGTTCTCAATTCCTGGCTTCTCTGGTGTTCTCCGGATGAAAGGACTAAGGTCCCACTGCATCGCTGGGAGCCAGCCCCCTGCTAGAGGGGATGGAACCCTGATCACAGTTTGGCTGAGCTCGATATGGCTTGGGAAATATTCACAAATGGAAACTGATGAGGCCTAGAGCACGTGCCAAGAATGGGGACTCTGCGGCCGGCAGGCCCAAAGGTGGATGGACAGTAAACACATTCTCTGTTTAGTTTCGTTTCATAGGAGCCTTCAGCCTGGCTGTTTCACTAAACATCTGTCGTAACACCAGTGTGTCAAATCCAAATGCGACATTTACTTGGCCTGCTTTGGGAGATATGCTTTAAGTAAGCTTGTACAAAATTGTTTTCTGAATTCTGTTGAGGTACTACTTTCCATACACCACACTGAAAAGTAAGTGTGCCTAGAATGAAGGGGAAACTGTGTGTCTATACTTCATTTCCTCATATTTCAGCGTATGGTTATAGGAATAAACTGGTCTAGAAGAATGTGATAGTATCGTACTAACTGGAGATGCTAATGGTCTTTAGAAAATTTATGCTGAAGTCAGCTAAACTTACTAAATAAATAATTTGTATAACTTATGCATGGGGAAGGTCTGATGAGTAAATTCTGCAGTTTAAAATTTTCTACCAAAACACTATCTACACAGTTTAATGTTGAACAGGAAATTAAACAAGTGAAATGTTTAACATATTACATTCTGAGCTCAATCAAAACAAATATAGTAGTAAGTTTGTGTTTATTCTATTACAATAATCAGTTTTGTTACTATTTTCATTTTATTCATTGCAGAATTTTGCTTAAGTGGTGGAACATGTCAAGGTAATTTTCACAGTCTAATTTCTTAAATGCACTTTAATTGGAATATTGTAGTTTGAAATATATTTAATTTCTGCAATGTCTTCAAAGTATGTCTTCATTTTTAAATAAATGTGCCTTTTTAAGAAAACAAAATGTCACTTAGAAGAAAAAACATTTTTCCATGATACTGGTCCAAGAACACTTGGAAAATTACTCAGGTCAAAAATCCTTCAGGAACACTTTTTAAAATTATCTATAAACTAAAAGTATATCTCTTTGTAATTTATCCTAATTAATTACATTGTTGGAAGGCCTTACATTCTCTGTCCCTGTGTCTTTCTCTCTCTCTTCTCTATGTATATTTTTCATTTAAATGTATCAATTGAATATTCAAGAGGACATTTCTATGTTTCTGCATTTACACACATGCACAAGCATCTCACCTGTGTGCTGGACACTAATATCAACCCAAAGTCAACAGAGTCAATATCACCTTTCTCAAGGTGACAAATTCAGCTACCTTGACTAATGTACCCGCTAAGGTTAGGAGCACCAGCTCTGTTAAGGAAAAACAATAAGAGAAAAGAACCCAGCCCCAAGCTGTGGTCCCAGATGCTCTCGGATCCACCGGGTGATGGGAATCCTGCTGCCTGCTGCCCTGAAGCATGGCTCACAGGGTCTTGGAAAATCAGAAAGCTGACCTGTTGGTCTCTGCTTAGGAGGTGACCCACCTGTGTGGATGGCTATTTTTACAAAGTCAATGTCATATGCCAATCTTTGCTTTTGTTTTCTGTTCTTTTGGGGTCCAGAAAAATCATTGCCAATAGCAGCATACTGAAGTTATTTCTTTACATTTTATTCTAGTAGTTTCAGAGTTTCAGGTACCCATCAACAGATAGGCTGGGAATAGATAGGGAATGTGGCACATGTACACAGTGGGATATTACTCAGCCACGAAGAAGAATAAAATCATCTTTCTTGTGGCAAGATGCGCAGAACTGGAGGACCTTACATTAAATTAGGTAAGCTGTGAAGAGACAAGTACAGCACCCTCTCTCTCATACATGGGAACCGAAAGCAAGGCAGCCTAAGGAGTATGTATCAGTCAGGGTTTACTAGAGAAACAGATTTAACACAAGATATACAAGTGTACAACAAATTACCGATTTGGCTTACAGTGGTCAGCCACAGAGTTAGATGAGGAAGCGTGCAGAGGGTGTCTGCACACTGGAGATTGAAGAGCCCAGGCCTGGGGCCTGGAGCTCACAGCAGTGTCCGTGCAAGTCCGTATCAAGGGCTGTTGGGTCTGTGACGAAATGCTGATGGAACTACGATGAAGGCCGGAGAGCCAGCACCAGAATGCTGAAGAGTCCCAGGCGGAAGCCAAAGAGTCTGCACCGGAAGCCAGGAGAGGACCAAACTGGAGGTGAAGACTGCAGCTCCTCCGGAGAACCAGTAGCCAGTCCTTCCTCAGTTCCATTTTTGTACAGTCTACCTGCTCTGGGAGCTGAGGGTGGTCCTCTACACCCACACCCTCTGCATGCCTTCCTCTTGCACAGGTTTAGGATGACTACAAATAAGCAGCCCAGCTCCCTTCTGAGTCACATAGTTAACCTTCTAAACTTCCCAAATTAACATAACAAACAACATCCCAGAAGGGGAAGGGCATGTCCTTTGTACCCCAACATTTATAACTGCTGAGTCACTCAGCCAAACCTCTAGACTCCCCAAGTTGACACAATGTATCAACCATAACAGAGTACAATACCATTGCTAAGAACTGGGATGGGTGCAATGAGAACAGCAGGAAAGGAATGGTTGTGACTGATCAGTACACACTGCATGTGTTTAACAATATTGCGCTGAACAACATTTATATGTGAACAAACACATGTTAAAAGTAACTAATGAAAAGTAAGCCTCAGAGATTGCAAAGCAGCCTTCATAAACATAGCCAGTGATACTGAGATGTGAGAAACTGAAGCCTTGTTTGTGGGAATATACAATGTTGAGGGGACTTTGGAAACCAGTACAATGGTTCCTGAAGAGAATTAAAATCTACCTATGATCCAGTAATCTTACTTCTTGGTATTTACCCAAGAGAACAGAAATCAGAACCTCAGAGAGATGCGTGCACACCCACATTCCATGCAGCATTACTGACCATAGTCAGGAAGTGCAAACCACTTGAACGTCCACTGACAAACAAATGAGTGGAGGAACTGCAGTACCACGTTCAGTGCATGTACTGCACAGCCTTAATAGAGAGAGATCCGGCCGTCAGTGACAGCATGGATCACCCTGGAGGACCATATGCCAAGTGGCAGAAGCCAATCATTGAAAACAAATGCCACATGACTCCCCTTCTGTGAGGACCAAAGGTGGACAGACATAAAAGCAGAGACCAGAATGGTAAAGGTGACCAGAGGGAGGATGAGGAGTTGCTGTCCAGCAGAATAAAGTTTCAATTATGCATAAATTCTAGGAATTGTGTACAACATTGTGCCTTAAGTAAACAATGTAATTACTGTGTAGTTACACACTTCTAACTGTAGAGATTGAACTCAGGACCTTGCGCTTGTCACGCAGGCACTTATTCCACAGAGCTATATCCCCAGCCCTGTAGCACAATTTTGTAAAAGGTGGTCTTTCTTTCTTTTGTCTGTAAATAAAAGTTTATTTGTAGGTTCAAATACACATAGAAGAATTCCATATTCCAGAAGTTGACTGGCAGCTTAGTCCCTCTAAGGACTTAACAAACCAAGAAAAATGTACTGTATAAATTAGTGGATGTAAAGTAATTTCTTATTTACAGTGAGAACTGACATTCATGAAGTCTTGAATGGAACTGTTTAAAAATAGTTGTTAAAAAGTCCTGTGACACTAAAGATTGGGAACTTCAGTATAATTGGTTATAAGGATGATCACCTAATTCTTTCAAGAGAATACTACCAGTATTACTGTTTTCCACAGTAAATTATTATTATTATAAAATATTATTGGGATGTTTTAATTTTGTTATTGAGGACATATATTTCATAAAATACTATCAGTATAACTTAAGGTATACATTATGTGTATGTTTTATTTCTATTAGATTGAAGCAGTAAAATTATTTTACCTATCAGAAAGATGTCACAAAATGGCATAAACAGTCTAAGACTGATAATACCGACAACAGGTTGCACCCCTGTTACTGGGCACTGGCTGGTCTTCATTTAAGTTCTTTCCATATCAACCCATCCAATCCTCTCCATTTCACTGTGAAGCAAGTACTCTGACTATGTATGTTTCAGCTGGAGAAACCGAGGCAGGGAGGTGCTGTCCTTCTGGGTCCTGGAACTGAGAAGCTGTGCGCCCTGGGTGAAGTACTCTGGTTGGATGCAGGACCTCAGCTTCCAGCTGCAAGCTGCTCTGGGTCTCGCTCTTCCTGAATACATCAGAGCAAACAGAATGGAGGAGAGAGCTGGCTCAGGAGCTGCACATGCTCGGTGCTTTGCCAGATGGGCACGGACGAGATTAACATACTTGTGTCACATCTTTGGCAGTGCTAAGCTAGGAACGAGTAGCCACGTTAGGCTGCGCAGGAAATGAAAGCCGTGGAGTGTTGTTAAAATCTCACTTCCAGTTGCAGAGTTGTTGCAAGAATAGAACATGTGGTCAGGAAGGCATTCTTCAGAAACAAAGGCAGATTCTCTGCATGGAATGACATGAAATGTGGAGTGTGGGCCATCTGGATAATTTTTCATCAGGATGAGCAGTAACTTCTAAACCATGAGAAAGAAGAAAGGAAAGACAGCCTTGCTTTTCTGCCAAAAAAGATTTTAAAGCTCTTCACTGGCATGTTTCTATGTGAGAATTTAAATATTTCAGACGCACATATATACAGTAAGGTGGCATCTACCCAGCCAAATGCAACATGTTCCCTAACACAGCTTCACAGGCACCCAGAGAGTGTACCACTTTAGCTGGATCCAGGACCAGGTAGCAAAAAGGCCTTTGCCATTTCACTCCATCCTCTAATATTTGCAGAATGACATGGCGTGCGCAGCACCAGGACATGCATATGGAAGCCTCAGCATGTGTAAGGCACTATGGGTCTTTGTCCTGGAGACTTGAGAAACAAACAAATGAAAAATCTCCAAGGTGAAGCAAGTGTGTGCTGTGGCTCACTGTCATTATGCAGTCAATGGTATATGTAGTGAGGTGTTCTCACGAACAGTAGGAAATAGACTTAAGAAGCACTTCATATGAACCAAGCGTCGAATGTGTGTATCAAACTACATGCATCTCTTCACGAAATAAATCAAACCTCAGTGAGGAAGGTTTTCATAAAGCTGCATTTGCTGCTACTGCATCTGAAACAGGTGTGGAGTTCAGCTCAGGCAGGTTCTTGGGTCAGGACCGGCATCACTGAGCTCTGACAGAGGAGACGGAGAGGCAGGACTGAGAGAGGTGCTCCAAGGGTAGTGGGGCAGTACAGAGACACAATGTCGGGGTGAGGGTTGAGGGTCTGGCTCGGAGTTCAACTGCTCCTTTGGTTCCTGACTAGGCACCATGCTCCCCACCAGCGCCAGCCCTGAAAGCAGCCCCAGGTGGGCAGGGCAGGACCTGGAGGCTGACGGGAGGCTTAGCGTGCAAGTGGTGAGAACAGAAGCAAAAGTCTCTTTGCCAGAACGTTCTAGAACAGCCAACCGCACCTGCAGACTCAATCTGGGGCTGTTAAAGAGAATAATACCATGTAAACCCATGAGCGACACAGAAGGGCAAGCAGAGACGCTGACTCTGGCCTCCAAGAACAACTTTGTGTCCCAGCCACGGGCCTAACAGGAATCATACCCAAGACAACTTGGGAAGTGCCACCAGCAGACACCACGGGCACCATGACTGAGGCAGAGGATGGATACCCTCTACACCCTCTGCACCTTAACACCTTAACCTGGGCCTCTCCAGAGGTGCCCATGCTGCGTCACCTTGCCTATGCTGACCAGGTGACAAGTTCTGTCACATGGAGGGATGAGCCCCAGGCATCCCCCAAGAAGTATGGCACACACAGGGCAAATAGATAGTGTCTTTGAGACTTCCCCCCCTCTGCGCTTCCCCAGCAGAGCTGGAGCCATGCTCTCCTGCGTGGCCCTCTGCTGCAGCTGTGGCTGGGGTTAGGTGACACCACGCTACTACGCTGAGTGACTGAGTGCTAGAGGAGTTTGGGACACAAGCCTCCAGGCCCTGGAGGAGCCAGAGGGGAACGACAGGACGCCCCAGGGCTCGGGCTTGGTCCTGAACTGCAAGGCTCGATTTGTCAATTTTATGCCTCATGTTGTCAATCACTACCCTTTTAAAACTTACTTGTGCAGAAGCAGTTTCAACAGAAATGTTCCAGTTGTACATTTTGTCAGCAAATCTGGCACTTTAAACTCTTTAGATATGTTAGCTCTGCAATCTAAGAAAACTGGAACAACGTCCAATTTGCAGGAGTAGATTATGGGGTCCTCGTGTTGCTTGCAGTGTGGGGCTCTATCGAGGTGGGTCTCACAGCTGGAGCCACTAACCCGAGTCCAGCTCTTGGAGCCACAGCTGGTGCAGCATCTGTCACAGGCACACGGGCTCCTGGGGCTCCTGGCTGCCGGCTCCCCCTCCTCTGCACCTGCGGGACTCTCCCTTTGCTTCATTTTTCTCTTTTTGATGTGTTGAGGCTTTGGAGAAAATGTGAATCTGCATGGAGGCGAATCAGGATTTCCTTCCAGTTCTGAAACAGGCAATGCCCTTCTCAAAATATCTCAGTGTCTTTGCTCTGATAATGGCCATACTCCTTTACAGCCTTAGTGGCCCTTTTAGAACACACTTAACTCCAGGAATCAAATTAGCCGAACCCTACATGCTGTGGGTGGTTGTTCTTGGTAACACAAGTACTCTAAATTTTCCCTTTGCTTGACTGGGAAAACAGTTGTTTAAATCTCCACGGATCATTAAATTTTATCAGAGCAACAATAGAATTCTTATAAAATGTACTAATTCTTTATCACCTTAAGTTTCATGCCTTTATTTAGCAGTACTGGAAATCGAATCCTGTGTCTTATAACTGAGCTACATCCCCAGCCAGTTTTGACAGTATCTCACTAAATCACCAAGTTTCCCCGGTGGGACTCAAACTTGTCATCCTCCTACCTCAGTCTCTCTGAACGCTGAGATGACAAGCATGCCACCACGCCTGGCTCGCTCTGTGCCATCTCTCATACCTGCAAGACATGCCTGTTTAGACCATGACAGTCACTGGGAATATGACTGCCTTGGGACCTGCTCAGTATGTTGTTTATTTTCCTTCTAGTGTGTAGACTATATACTGAAACTTTCATTTACAAAATGAGTCTAACATCTAATTTTCAATTATAAACTTTCTAGCACAGAATGTTAGTAGAAGAAAAGAATGTTCCCTGACCCTTACTGCAAACCATCCACATCTTCCCATCTCCTCTGGTTTTGCTGTCCTCACCGCAAGAGCAGGTGACCCATAGGTATGTGTCTCACTGTGAATGGGTGTAGCTGCTGTCACAACCATGGTTACAATGCTGGTGCTTGTCACTTCTAGGATCATCAATGCCACATTCTTCAGCATCGGCTAAGCAGCCTTCCAGGATATCCTGCCCTTTACTGGGCTTCCCTCTGCCAGGGCTTACAGCTTTCTCTGCAGGGCCTTCCTGAATAAAGACTCATCAAAATGACTCCAGAGCGAGTTTGGGGTCCAACTCTTTATGAGAACCTATTGAGCAGGGTGAATCCCTTGGCTGAATTTTCATGGGTGCAACACACAAATGTGTTGGCTCCTTTTGGGGAGTCCCCAGTCCTTCCAGAAACCCCTGTGCATCCCGGGAACACTGTGCACCCTGAGAAACACAGGGCCCTTGAGCTCACAAGGAGAGCGGATCCCTACCCACTGTGTCTACCAGACCCTCTCACCCTCCTTGGAAATATGAGACTTTTCATATTTTCCTCTGGTCTCTTTCTAGCATTTCCTTTATCTTTTGAAAAGAAATATAGAAAGTCAGTGTAGCTTCCTGGCAGTGAGCCACCTGCAACTCTGCAGGTGCTGGCTGAGGTGATCTACCCCTGTGCAGGCCAGGCCACCTGGTGGCCAGGCACAGCAAGAAGACATCAAGAGTGACTCTGCAGGGACTGATCTGAAGAGCTGGACGGCCTGATCACAAGCATTTGGTAACCGTCCAAAGTAGAGCACAGTAGGATAGCTCAGGAGCCACACTCCTTTGAAGACTGGAAGTTCTCCGTTTCTTGTGGGGAGACTCTCATGCCATCAGATGAACAGAGAAAGAAAATGTGGCACTGTATTTATACACAGCGGAGAACTCCTCTGCCATAAAGAAAGACTCCAGTCACTTGTAGCTAAATGGATATAATTGGAGACCGTAATATTAAGTAAAATAAGTCAGACACACAAGCTTATGCATCACGTGGTTCTCTACTATGAGAAACTAAAACTCTACATTGAAATTTCTAACTGAAACTTTATACTCATTGACTAATCTTCTCCTCACTCCCACCCCAGCCACTAATAATCACCACAGAACTCTGCTCAGAGGAGCCATGTTCTGTAAATTCCACATGTAAGTGAGATGAGAGAGTATTGTCTTTCCTGAACACAGTTTTCATCAATGGAAAATGGGAGTCAAAGAGCAGAGATGCAGCCTTGCTTAACAAAGCTGAAACTCAAATTTCCTGACCATGGCAAAGACACGCGTGTGCCACACACCCTCACCAGGATGTCACTGAATTAACGGCTTCCTGTCAGTGTTAACAGCTCTGTTCTGAAATAATAACAAACTGTTTAACCTCTTTTAGAAGACCACTGATCCCAATCTTATAATCTTTGAAATCTGGGGTATTTTTTTCTCTGTAGCTGTTACATCTTTCAATAAAAGTCTCTCTCATTTCTACTTTGGCATGTCACCTTCTGAAGTAAGAAAGCAAAAATCACACTTATAGAAGTATTCAGATGAGTATAGCACATCCTCAGCCAGGGAGTAAAGTACAAAGACTCTGTGCATGTTCTCTGTTTTACTGAAGACACTTCCCACTTATATCCTCTCTCTCAGCTGTGCTGCCCATGGAGAGCTCTGCTAGGTAACATTTCTGGATAAGCAAGGGAGGCCACGACTTCGAAACTCCTGTATTGAAATCTCTACTCCACATAGTTTTATGAATCAATCAAATGGAGAAAACCAATTTCTCCTCTGAGTTCTGAGCAGTACTTTAAAAAACAATTTAAAAAGTCCCATTTAAAACATGGCAGATCTGGATGGCTCCGCATTCAGAAGTTTAAGGAAGAAGATGATGTCTTGGACATCAGATATACTTATGAAAAAAGAAATTGGTTTTTGGAAGAAGTCTTTTCAAATTTAACTTAATGAGAGAAAATCTTTAAGACGCATGATGGAGAAAATGGTTCCTTTTGGATCGTAATGCATTTAGAAGTAATCAATTTACCTAGCAAATCATGGGGAGGAATTGCCTCTGCGATGTCCGGGAATGTGCATGGCAAAGGATGAGTTTTTCCATTAGTGTTAATGAGCTGGACTGGTTAACTCCCCCGCACATCTGCAGCACAAAGCCCGAATCATCTGTCTTTCACACTTAATGCAGTTTGTCTGTAGCTTGCATCTTCTATGCAATATTTCCCACAAAGCAATTTCAGGAATGATAGAATTATGAGACAATTCTTTACGGAACTGGATAACCTGATACCCAAAAACAAAGGACGTGGACAGGAGTCTGGGGAGAAAGAAGGTTGCTTTCTCTTGTTCAGGGCCTGTCTGAGGGTTACGAGCCTGGGAGTGAAGGCCGATAAACTCATTCACGGAGATGAGAACTGCTTGGGCAGGTTTGAGCAATCGAGAGGACAATAAAGACCCTGGAAGGAAACCGTTGTAAGACGCTCATCACAGGGATACAACCTGGAAAGCTTTGTTGTACGAAAGTGACATGGTGACACACAGATAATTGCGGGATGTGCAGGAAAAAAGCAGATGCAAAAAGAGAACTAGTGACTTGTATTCGTACAGCACTTCACCCCCAAATGTGGAGCCAGCTGTGGAGAATGAGATGACAGTGGCTTTTACAGCCTCCTTGGAAGCACCTAGGTGTTATTCTTCCTAGTTCAATAAATTCCAGACAATGAATAAGGGATTGAAAAAGATGTCCCTCAATTCACCCATTCACGGTCGCCAGGGCACTGCTTTGCTCCACCCAGCTGCTGGGTTGCCGTCCTTTTCATGGGCCGTGAATAATGAACAACTCAAAGGCCACTTGTGTCCACAGCCGTAATTATTTTCTCAGAAGCTGGACATTTAAAGCCCAGTAATGGTAGATAATGAGACAAGGTGATCCATGTTGTTCCAATGTCCATGTAAGCAAAGTGGGGGAGGCCCCTCTGAAATAGCCTGCCAGCCCCTGCGGAATATCCGCAATCTCTTACCTGGAGTTTCAGCCCCAGTTCTAACACTAAGTGTTTCCTCTGTCCTTCTCTCTCTCTCATTTATTCTAAGCATATTGATCGAGCAGCTACTGTGTGCCAGGAGCTGTTTTAGGCACTGGTGATAAAGAAGAGTATTACACGTACATCGTAGATATACACACATGCCACATTTGCATGTACATATATACATATATACGTACATGTAAATAGATGACAGTGGTGTAAACCCACAGGTTTCAGGTTTAGTATGGCCTCCCTTTGGGAGTAACACATTCCCCTTTGCCAAGAGCCAACTTGTCCCTGCCCTCTCTTCAAACCATGCCAACCACGCTCGGAGGACAGTGTGCACCTCACTTCCAGGAGGCAGGGAGCTTTCAGTGATCTCTGCTCCTGAATCTCTCTTTCCCCTTAGGACCGAACCCTTTTTCTATGCTTCTCGGGGGACAGTCATCATTTCCTCCTTGATAGTAACGTTCCGTATTCACGTCTTCACGTTATACTTTCAGCCTGACGGTAAGATGAGCTTCTTGACAACCTTCTGTTCCCTGCATCATGTCTTGGGGTTCTAGCTGCATGCCTTGGATACTGCAGTAGTTCAGTCTGTGTTTCTGGAATGCATAACTGGCTGAGCCTATCAATAAAATCAAACTGCCTCTGCCAAACTACACCATTCCTTGTTCTCTAATATCCGCCTTTCATTTTCCCGGGGATATTTCTCCCGCTATTTATCCTTCTGCACTATGAGTCTGCTTGTCACTCGGGGAGCCCAGATGCAGCAGTTGCTCTGCTGGCTGCAAGGCCCAGGGAGACCCAACGCTTTGTCCCCTTCCGGGTGCTGTCCGGTGCTGAACAGTGGTAAACCCGTGGACCCTGAGGCGTATCCACCAGCGCATGGGGAAACAGTGTGTGGGGAACACAGTGGAGGTGACACCCAACCCAGATGAGGGGCAGGGAAATGGCTAAGCAGTGATAACCAAGTGGCATAGGCCTGAAAGAGGACTGCTGCAGAGGGAAGGAGCTCGACCCACTGCGGTCTGCAAGGCCGCGGCCCAGTGGGGCTGAGGAGAGCTGGAGGGGGCACTGGGAGGTGCTGCGTGTGAAGGCCACTCTAGCTGCGCGGGGAGGGACCTGGTGGCCCGAGGCCACATCAGTGTAGAGGGATCTCTGTGCATGGAGGCCAGGCTCAGTGAGAATTCAGAGCAGTCGCAGGGTTCCAGCCACATCCAGTGAAGAAACGGCAGAGCAGTGACCAAGAGGGAACCAAGCAGCAGCATCTCAGTGAGCACAGAAGGACCAAGGACCGAGAGCCAGGAGCTAGAGAGGGCGACATCATGGAGGTGAGGAAAGAGGAATGACTGCAGCATCCACAGAACTGGAGGGAAAACGAGGCCAACCGTGCTGCAGAGAAGCAACAAGCGTGAGCTCTGAGAATGACCACCGGGCCCTGCGACCAGGAAGAGCAAGGTAACCTGGAGGGAGCAGTGGCGGTGGCACAGCAGTGACAGCCGTGTGACGAGAAGGGAGGAGCGCGAGACAGGAGCAGAGCAGGGAAGGGCCACCCCAGTGGGACGCCTGTGATAAACCGGAAGTTACAGGACTCCAAACGGAAAAACTGTCTCTGTGTGTGTTGGGCATGCTTACACTTGCTGTGGTTGCTGGACAGATCCCAAGTAAAAATAAGCGTAATTCAAGTGTGCGCTATTTAACACACAAGTACAGAGCCAATGCCTGAGTCAGCAGCATCGTGGTCAATAAACAAATCCTATCCACCTCGTAAAAGTCAGCAGTGTATGGCAGACCCATGCAAGTGGTTTATTTGTTTGCACTGTGGTGTAATTTTCCTTTATACAAATACATTAAGGGATGTTCGGAGCTATGCAGAAGACTCTGTCAGGAAGGAAGGCACAAGCTGGGAGCCTGGCTGTCACAGAGCATGAACTTAGCATGTGCCCTAGAGGCCCTGAGGTCCCTCTCCTGCGCCTAAAAACAGTCAAACAGAGAAGGGATGGAAGGGCCCCAAGAAGGATGGCATTAAAGACAAGGAGGAGGGATGGCGCAGGATGGGCACCGTTTCTCAGCGAGGGAGCAGCCGAGGTCAGGCTGGAGAAGAGAGCAGAAGCCGTGGTGAGGCATCAGGCGCCAGAACCGAGCTCAGAGGACGGCAGAGACTTGCAAAAGTCACACGCAGGGCTTCACGCTGAAGGGGTGTCTGTACGAACAACCCCGGAGCAGCCCTGGGCGGCTGGGTGTCATCCCTGGGGACCAAGACCGTGCCCCTCAGCAGTGACCATGGGCATCAGATGACCCACACTCGCGTTCTGCACCTGCCCCTTCCCCAGATCCAGGAAGATGGTGTTCTACCTGAGCCTCCGCTTCTGGCCGGAAAGCGGAGATCAGCTCTATCACGAAAGGTCAGCTGTGCCAGCTAAATGATGCCACAGCCGTCAGACCCTCAGCATACAACAGAAACTCAACGGTTGAAGTGCCATGAAAACAGACTTTTAGCTGTGCGCTGCAGCCGAGTGCTAAGGAAACGATGAAGATAGAAACGAAGGGCCTCACCGGCGAAGCTCCCACCCCCGCCGTCCTCGGCCGCTGGATGCGCTGGGAAAGGCGCTGGGATGCCGCACACTGAGCAGCCAGGGGCCAAAGCACGGCCCACCCCAGGCACCGGTGCCTAAGAAGTGAGGGCAACAGGCTGAAGAGCTTGGGTCTTGTTCTGGCCTCTGAGCTCCAGCCACAAGGGCTACTTTCGGGCTGGATACGCTCACTGGAAACTTCAATAATTGTTGTTATTAAGATGTATTTATTCATTTACAAATTGATTACACTGATTTCTAACTTCTTTTCTACAGTGCTTTCCTCTGAATTACCTGGACTTCTTCTGTTTAGAAGAAACTCTTAAAATATAACACAGAAGTTTCATTGACCCCTTATATGACCTCTGTTAAATACTGGTAATCTCAGACTTGACTGATTAAATGAACAGCAAGTGATTTTTAAAAAACCTTTTAGGGTCAGAGTCTTAGCTATATATTTCAGCTGGTAGAGATTCTCCTGCCCCAACCTCCCAAGTGCTGGGATTACAGACATTCAATACCATACCGAGCTAAGTGCCTTATTAATTAGGGGCTAGCAGTTTGATGGCATGTACTGTAAAGTGCAGCACTTTGACCATTCAGTACAAATGCTTATACGAAGGACAATGACATATTTCAGTGTAGCCAGAATGTTCTCCTGAATTAGGCATAGTTTACTTAGTCCCAAAAATAGCCTCCATGCCTGCTGTAAACATCCTTCTTGGGGCCAATTCCACCTTAGCAGACAGCGTACAGCCCGCCAGCCCCTAGTCACCCCAGTTACCAGTAAGAATCATGTGGAGTCCAGGGACATAGCAAGAGGCACCAATTTTGCTGGTGGTAGTGCTTGCTTCTTTGTTTCTGTTTTCCTGCCGATTTGATTTTAGGATTGAGACAGCCTTATAGTTCCTTCCCTAAGATCCTCTTGTCCTGAAGTGTCAGATGACCATGTCTGGATGTAAGAACTGCTGGGATGACATTTGTAGTTGAGCACATTGTTGTCCTGAAGAAAATCAGGATTTGCTTATCAAAGAAGAATGAAATGCATATTGGGCTGGCAGCTGAGTACTGTGGTAACTCTAGGCAGGACCCCATGAGGACAGGGCACAACAGTCACAGGTCAGGATGAAACGTGTTCCTTGGGCAGGTAGTTCATAGTTGGTAAGGATATTTCCTGCATCTTTTTTGTCCTTCTGAGAACAAACTGGCCATTAGATGTACTGCTGCCTGGGTAAATTTTTCACTGAAGACTCAGAATAAATCGGAGCCTATTCCTGGTGCTTGGGGTAGTGAGTGGCTCACAGTATATACTTAGAAAATGAGAATAAAACATGAGCGTTTGCTGCATTGTGATAAGATCTATCCAGATAATGGTTACAGGTGTTAACTGAGATTGTTATTATTTATTCAGGAAGCATACTTACTATCTGCAACCTGGCCCTCCCTGCTGTCGTGGGTGGTAGGGAGACAGCGGTATGCAAGTGAGACCAAATGCCTGTCCTCGCCTGAGGCAGGGAAAATCAGGTGGTAAGCACATACACTGGAAGATAATCTCAGAAGAAATGGTAATGAGGAGGCATAAAGGGTACAAGGTCCGGGCGGTCTTCCTGAAGAAATGAGCTGAAAGCACTTTTCCCCTGAGACCTACATCTCTAAATATCCACATTACGAGGAAAATGTCCTTGGCAAAAAAAGGTCATTATTTTCTGTAGAAAAACATTGAGATCATAGGTTCACTTTAGCTTAGAGGCAAGCATGTGAGCAGTTGTAGAATTTATAGGTCCTTTTTCCCCAGTGGCTGCTTTTCCAATTGCCACTGAGCCAGGCCAAGCGTCATCCCTCAGAACTTAACAAGGAAATCCCACCACTGTATTTTTTACTCAGACTCTTCTCCAGTCCACCGAAGCCCCCAACTGTGGTCCCTAATGTGACAGCTCTTCTCTGGCGGTTGGCCACACCTCTTCTTCTAGCCTAACAAGAGAGAATCATGGTGCCTGTCTGTACCTGAGACAAATATGCAGAGGTGGACTTGGAAAGTACGGCTTTAAACCTTGATTTAGCCGAGTGGGCTGAGCAGCCCTGAGGCGACATTGAGTAGCACTAGCCATGCAGAAGGGTGTTCCACATTGCGCTGCGCAGGGCTGGCAACGACAGTAAGAGTTGGTGAGCTTCAGAGCTCAGCCCTTGGAAATGGTGCTTTGCTAGTGTACTGTGAGATGCAGTGTATACACCCTATGATTATGATTCTTGCTTTTCTCCTGGACACCTTTGTTTACTATGATACAGCATATTTCTTTTTTTTTTTTTGATACAGTATATATCTTACTTAGAGACTTGTTGAACATTTTTAAACATTAGCTCATCTGATTTCTTTAAAAGGTGTTTGAATTTTTAAGTTCTTTCCAAAGCTACCTTTGAATAGGGCACCTCTTGTTTTTCTCTATTTCTCCTGAAAGGTATTTTGCATAGTCCTGAGGACATAAGGAGTGTCCCAGACATACTTTCTTATTGTTCTATAGTGTAAAAGTGTGTTTGAAGTTTAAATATTTGTTCTAGTAATGCGATACCTTGGGGCCTGGCATCTACGAGTACTTTCCTGCAACGTCCCTGCGTGGTAATGGGCATTTCTGGTTATCTGTCAGCCTCTGAGGAAGAACTTGGAACTCAGTCAGTGCACACCAGGCTAGGTGCAGGAGACACCATGGTGAAATGCACACAGGCTTGCAGCTTATATTCTGACACAAGAGGCAAACACTAAATGATGACTTCATTTGTTTATGCTACATAAAAATGCTACATAAAATGGTGACTCAACCTCTTCTTAGACACTAGCTCAAGAAGGCGCAATCTAGGACAACTGGGAAATACTCAAGGCAGCAGTGAGACACACATCCCACCATGCAAATATCCTGACTTGAAGTACGGGGACTGGCAGGTTCAGAGAACAGGAAAAGAGGAGGAGAAGCTGTTCCCCGCGCCATTGTCAGGGACAGAAGGAGGCATGGCTGGGGGAGGTTGGGGATTTGCCTAAGAGCAAAGGACAGGCATAGCAGCAGGCTGGAGAGAGCCGCATGTTGCTGAGCACTGATCAGCACCGTGTAGTGTTGCCCCGGGAGCGTGCAGTTATGCAAACCCAGGGCAGCAGAACAGTTTTGTGGATGCACAGCTGGTTTTCTCCCCACCTGCCGCCCAGCCAAGTGTGATACACAGAGGGCAGAAGAGGTTGAGCTCTTTGCATTAGAAGGTCAAAGAATGTCACAGGGTGATGATGAGAGGGGGCCAGTGGAAAGAAAGAAGGGAAATCAGGGGCCCAAAAATTCCACCGATGTTGAAACATCACGCGCAGTTGGAGCGCCTGAGCCGGCGCTTGGGAAGGACACAGTTAGTAGTCGGATGAGCTCGGTTCAAGGAGTTCAGAGCGGACAACTGTGGGTGCTCACTGTGTGACCAGATGGGGTCCATAAGGAGGCTCCTGCAGCGGCGGAGGTTAGTGAGCAGCTGGGTGGGAGTGGACGGGACCCTGTGGGTGCTGAGCCGCCTGTGGGAGGTGTGACAGAGGGACACGGCGATCCGCATGCCAGAACTGTCCCCGAGGGGCATGGGGGGACAGAGGCAGGTGGCTGACAGCGTGGGGGGGTGCCTAGTGGAGCCATCTCATCACCTAGTTGAGTCTAAGGCTTCTCACCAACAACCCGATGGCACTGAGGCTGGCACACAGGGAAAGAACTGAGCAGGAGAGGAGGAAACAGAGTTCGTTCTTGAGCAGGCAGGGCAGCGTGAGCACTAGGAAAGGAGCAGGGAAGCTCAGGATGGGAAGGGAAGCGAGACTTCCCGCAGCATCAGGGGATGGCACAGAACACTCGGAAACAGGGTGTAGGGTTTGGATCCTGATACCTCTAGCAGGAGACAGCCCCGGCCTCATCAGAGGTCCTCCCTGGCCTGGCATGGGTAGAGCAGAGTGGAGAACAGTGTGGGATGGGGTGGTGGAGGGGATGGATCATGCAGTCTCAGGTGTTGCCCACCCGCCTCCCTCAGACAGCCCCAGCTGGGCCCTGGTGCTACCTGTCCAAACCCAGCACTGCCATCTGCTCGCGCGCCTGTGCTGGTTTCCAACTCACCCTCTCAGCTCCTTGCTGTGCTGCCATCACCACTATCAAGCTCCAAATACGTAAATAAATGTTTTTGTAGTTTTAAAAATCTCTGTAAATAGTGTTCATGACAGACAGCACTGGCGTTTTCTGCTAAGTCACAAGCACTCAGTGAGGGCTCCTGGTGGCAGTTTGTTTTTAATGCATAAAGTCTCCGTGGACATCGTTTACATATTTTAGTGTCTCCAAGTTTTTCATGAGGGCATCTTCAAGGTGTGTCCCTGTACTTCTTGCAGGGGCTAATGGTGTGAAGGTCCTTCCAGGTCAAGTGAGCTGTCCTGCACCAGGTGCCGAGGAATCAGCCCTATCTGTGGTCCAAGCTATGCAGGATATCACGGGTAGACGATTTCCTTTTCCCCGTAACTTTGTGGATGAACAGGAGCATTTTGCAGGCCAGCAGCTCTGTGTGGCTTCCTGCGTGCATCTCTCCGAGCCAGCTCCCCGTTCTGCTCCCTCCCCTGTCAGCGAGGTCATTCCTTGACGCATGCTGCCAGCGCCTTGGATGGGAAAAGCACGTCCCGCACCCACGCGGGTCACGCGCTCGAGCCCAGCGTCTCCAGAACACATCCTGTCTGGGACAGCCTTCCAGTTCCTCCCCATCACCTCCACACCACAGCCGAGTCCTGCTCTCTTCCGAGAATCCCACAGCCTCTTTATTTCCCCTCCGGTTCCCACCTTGCTTTCTCTTCTCTCTTATTCCCTTGGAGCAGAGATAATTCTGTGCAAGAATAGAAAGTAAATGCAAAGTTTATGTCTGTGTTGTAAACGTTTGGTTGTGCATAGAAGAGAAAACAAGTGAAATAGATGTACAAATCTTTATTGCCTTTCCTGTCACCATCCACTGGTGAAGTGATGCATAGATAGATCACTCATAGTGATGATCTAGTAACAGAATATAAAAATTAAAACTGAAAAGCACTGACATCAAATGTGTCCAACTAGCCAAAGAGATAAAACGAACACCATAGATAAGTATCGAGAGGAAAGAATAGGTCATGAAGCAGCGAGGCAAGAAGACCTCTGTTCAGATGAGAGCTCCAAATGCAACACGGAGGCCTTGCTTCATGGCAGCTGAGGCTTTGGAAACGGGTGCCTGCTGCATTTTTAAAAGACTCAAAGCAGGCACCACTGTAAGACATAATGAGTTGAGCTCCAAAGAGCGAAACCAGCTATAAATACTCTATGTGTGGGCATATTAACGCTTCTTATAGAAATATAGCATAAAGATAAAGTGCTCCAGATGCCGTGGTCATGCATGTGGCTATGGAAGAGTCCGGCTGTCCCTTGGGTGCTATAGTTTGGGGTTTTTGCAAGGGGTACAATATAATATAGGGCATGTATTTTACAAGTTATTTATAATAGTCACCCAAAGAATCATATACAAAGGAAGTGCAGTAAAACTGGCCACACAATAAAGACCAAAGAATCTAGCTGAGGTCCTGGATCCCACGATAATGTCCTACATGAATCTAGCTGAAGACCTAGAGCCCATAACAATGACTCCTACAAGTCCAGCTGGAGGCCTAGAGGCCATCACAATGTCTCATGCAGGCCTGTTTCATGGATCTGTGCTCAAAAGGCCCAAAGGGCAGTGGTAGAATCTAGGAAGTCTGTGCCAGCAGGATGAAGGATCTGTGCTAGCAGGCTGAGGGATCTACACTGGAGCCAGGAAACGATGCTCAAAGTAAATACCAGCACTCCTCTAAAAAGTGCCACAGCCATTCTCAGCAACAGTGAGGTCCTGAGCTCCTCCAGTGATAAGGAAAACTGAGTTCCCATCAGGCAAGCCAACGCAACAATCTTCTGCAGGAGACCTGACCACTGCACCATCTTCCCCTCTGGAGCCAGGAAGCGATGCTCATACTGAGTCCCAGAGTGTGCCCAGTGAACTGTAACCATTCTCAGTGACTACGAGGTAAAGCTCCTCTTCCAATGGGAACAACCAAGTTCATCAGGAAAGCCAGCATGATGAGCTCCTCCAGCAAATAGCCTAAGAGAACCAGCAGCTCTCTAACAGCTTCCTTACAGTCTCTACCAGCTCCCAACAGCCTTTCTTTTTCCTTTCCAGTTCTGCCCTTTATGCTGCCAACAACAATCCTCAGGTGGGCCTCCCACACCAAGCACCATGCTGGTTCAGTTCAGCTGGGTGTTACAAGTTGACCGTCAGCTGTCAATCCACCACACTTGGGCTTTTTGCGTGCACCCACATATTCAATCCAGAGCTGCAATGGCCAGCGTGATACTCACGAGTCACATGAGCATGTTTCAATTGAAATTCCTTAAAATCAAAACAGCAGTCCCTCGGTTACACTTAGCCACCTCAGGATGCTCAGTGGCCTGTGGGGCAGGGGCTGCTGGTTCACAGCCATGGTACGTGTCCACTCTCACAGACTTCCGGTGGGTGTCCCAGAGAAAGTCCAGCATGTTCTGCCTCCTCTCCCTGGATTCTGGAAGGGCAGCATCTCCAGGTGAAATAAGTGTGTGTTCCAACGTGCCTCCTCTGGACCCTGAGTCATCTCAAAGAACACGATGCAGTCTCACCTGTCCCTTAGAGGTTCCTGCTCCCTCCTGTGGTTCTGGGTTACAATCCAAGCCTGGCCCAGCAGCTCCCTCTGGCAGCTCACCCGTGCTCTTCTGCCTCCCCATCCCAGCCAACTCACCTCCCCCACTGTCCCTGAGGGTCACTGATTCACTTCGTGCTGGATCTGAGAAGGTGCCCAGTGGGCAGGCGCGGGCCAGCAGCTCCCTGAGCTCCTGTTCATCCATTGATCTAAACACAGCCTATTGCTGCTCTTCTGTGTGCATTTAAGCTTCAGGAATCCTGAAGAGGTTGAGACGTAGTATTTAAAGTTTGGGCTGAGAATTTTTTTTTTAAGACAGGGTCTCGCTTTGTGGATCAGGCTGGCCTTGAGCTCACTTTACAGCTCAGGCTGGCTCTGAGGTCTTGACCATCTTCCTTCCTCAGCCTCCCCAGTGCTGGGATCACAGACACAAGCCGTTGTGCCAACTTTGGGCTCAGAACTTCTCAATGAGCTAGAGGAATGGAAAAATACAGACTAGTTTAAAGGAAAGCATTCTAGGCAGCACAGAGAAAAAATTGAAATGCTGAAAATCTCTGATGCTGAGAACAGAGGTACATCATTAGGGAGCCCAGAGGCACAGGGCGCTGTCCTGCTGGTGGGCCTCAGGCTGCCCTGCGACTAGTCCCAGCTTTTGTCTAGCTGTAGGCCTCATCATGCTATGGCTGGCTCCTAGAAGTAAGAGCAAAGTGTCCGTAGGTACAAGGCCGGGGTCTGAGAAATGAAAAAATGCCAGGGAACAATTTCCATAATTGACTTCTCTTTAGAATGAAGAGGACAAAAATAGGAGAACTATATTTTTCAAGCTTGTGTGTAAGATTTGTGCGGCATCAGGAAAATTCTAACTTACTTATGAAAGGAAAAGCCAGTAGCTTTACATAAATTGAACACTCTTGTGTTTAAGGAATGAGAACAAGTTTCACCGTGGAACAGTTACCGGGTCCTGGGGCAGAGGTCGCGCCAGGCCACCGGGGGTGGGGGCGCTCTACTCTCGTCTCGGGCACCTGATCACCCCAGTTCCTGATATGCTCACTCTGAATGTAACCGTGTGCATAAGCACTGGCAAATAACTGGATAAAGTTGTTCTGGTGTCATGGATCATCCCCGGGGGTTGTTTTCAAGTCATTTTAGTCATAATGCAGTTTAAAAATTACATAAATATAAACTATTGAAAATACTATTCTTTAGCACTTAACGGGTGGTATCCATTGAGACATATAGATGGACACACACGCACGTGAACATATTACATGTGTGCTAGAAATGTGACATAACCCCTCCACGGTTATCATTATCGGTTCTGTTCTCATGGGTCCTAGAGATGGTAAACAAGATGAGAATTTGAACTTTTTCATTTTCATGTTTGCAGTACGTAGTGGTTCCACTCGTAGAGCTGGGAGTTGGTAAGCATATAAAACTCATCTTGATTATTTTAGGTCTTTTTCCCTCCTCCCCCTGTCCCTCTCCCTGTCCCTCTCCCTGTCCCTGTTCCCCTCCCCCTCCCCTCTCCCTTTCCCTCTCCCTTCCTCCATCTCTGAAAGAAGAATTGAAAATGTCACTGCACTTTCTCAAATCCTCCATGTACTGTTGCCATCATTTCTAGCTTGGGTTTCCTGACAAATTGAGTAAAACTTGAATATTCTAAAATAAAAGTGGTTGTTTCTCTTATTGTACATATTTACTTTTACCAAAGAGGTATCATTCCCCAAGATACCTCTTGCAATCTATATTCGAGAAAACTCCTGGGCAAATTCTTACTTTTTAAAAAAGAAGAAGAAAAGCAAAGTAGAAACAGAAGACACCCACCATGTGAGGCAGGCCCAAGTGAAACTGGACTCTCACAGACAGATTTTAGGACTGACCATTTCAACTGCTTTTGTGTAAAATACTCCCAACCTCCAGGTCCTTGCTCATAGTGAGTGTGTTTTTTACCATTTCCTGTTGGAATTTCTAGTTCTCATGCGGAGGGTGTTTGGAAAGGAAGAAAACAGTCTCCCTAAAAGAAATTGTCAAAGACTTATGTTGTACATGCTGAGTGACATCAAGACATCACTAAAGAACATTTGGAAATAATACAGCCCTTTAACAGACCAGCTGGACCCTGTGTGTCCTCTTTAGAAGGATTTCAGACAGGCTTGCTTTGGTTTTCATTAGAAGAGTAAAAGGGTTAATGAAAATCTTCAAGGCTGTTTGGAGTTTGTAGAGAATCTGCATAAGCCATTATTTGAAAGAAATTTCATCAGTTCTTATCTCTATGAAAATAGGACTTTGGCATACGATTATCACATGATTTACATTTCATTTGAATGAATTTACATAGTGAATAAAGTGACATAGATGTAGTATTTGTTAATATAGAAATATTTCAAGATTATAACTTTGGCACTATCACATAGAGACTTCTTTCTGAGCCAGGGCCTGAGATTAGATATGAGGAGCACATGGAGTATGGACGCCTTGTCTACTTCCATGCCGGGAAGCCTGTAAAGGTAATTTATCCGGGAGCAAATCCTTGTGCTCTTTGCTAGGAAAGCCAGCAGCTCTGGTTGAGCAAGAGGCCCCTGGCCCCAGGCAGGCATGTGGGATGCGGAGCACGCTCGGCTGGTTTGCTGTCCCCGAGACAACACAAACAGCAAAGGAGCATCTGGTGCTCAGGAGTGCGGGTGCTGATCAGTTGAAGATGGCCTTGGGTGTTCTTTTTGCGAATCTGAAGCACAGTGCAGCCTGTTTGAAATTCACCTGGAATCACTGTGTCAGCTCAAGGACAAAGGTGGAAACTATTTCAGATATTCTCTTCTTTTCACATGCGTCCGTGAGCGTTTGCGCATGCATGTGTTCTAGTTCAAGGCTTCAGCCTGGCCCTCACTGGATGTCCAGACACTGCCTGCTGTGTGGCACACAGGCCACAGCCCCCTGTCCTACCTTCCGCAGCCAGGAGCAGAGATCTCTGTAGTCCACAATGTCAAATTCCGTAATGAGACCTCACCAGGCCTAACTCTTGCTCCCCAAATAATATGGTGCCCTGCTACTGAAAGTGTAACTGCAGGACACGGGTGGGGAAGGAGAAGAAGGTGAGGAGACTGCTAGGCGTCCATGGTAGACAAGGTGGCTCATAGGCCAGGCAGAAGTACAAATACAGTGTGCAGAGTTTAACTGTAAGAACAGATGACCCAATAGAGTCTAAAAGCCAAACTGTTCAGACCTGTTCCTTTATTACATCACAACAGTATAAGAAATGGTCAAGAACCCCAAAGCCAACCACCTAGAACATGTACAGAAGCATTCACAAATGTAACCTCAGTAATCGAGGGATGGAAAGCAATCCTGACCCTAAATCTCAGAGAAGCCAGGCTTGGTGCAATGAGAACATGACAGAGGTGGTTTGGGACCATAAACCAAGCAGCCAACTCAGAAAATTATAAAAATGTTAAAAAGTGGTTACAAAAGTTCAAGTACAGGACAAATGGGTTGGCACACACACCCATATAGGCGCAGTGAGTTGGTATGAGCACCCAGAGTTGTTTTTTTGGAAACACAACAATAATACTATAACAATAAGCAATAAGGGCCAACGCAGTTGATTTCCCCCTTGGTTTCTTGGACCTCACCTGTAATGGCTTGATGGGTCTCGCTGGAGGCATGGGGGACCCCTTGGGTTCCTGAGCCCTCCTCACTCCCCTCTCCCATCATGCTTAGCAGTGGCTTTTCTTCAATGAGGAAATCTTCCCTCAGCTATCTGCCTGCCTTGTGGGTTGGATTTTATCAAACGTCTTCCTTCCTGCTGTGACCCCGCCTCTGGGTCAGTGACTTATGTTGCACTCCGGCCTCTGCTCTGGATAGCCTTGCTGTACCTTTGCTTGGTTGTCTCTCACTTCCCAAGCTCTCTCAGTTGCAGGGCCACATCAGGGATTGTGTTCCCGAGTCCTCTCCTCCTCCGTGCAGAACTGGTTGCCCGCAGGCCAGGCTGTGCACACAACTGACTTCCTGCCTCATACCTCCACCTGGGTCTCCCTTTGCCTTCCTTCTCACAAAGTCTCCCACAGGCTGGACTCTGGGCTCCCTGAGTTCTGAGAATTCTTTTTCATCTTCTTGGACTGTTTTCTCCTTTTCCTGGCTTTTCAGGAATACAGTTTATGGGAGGAGTGTTTGTTTTTTTCTGTTTGTTTGTCTGTAACTAAAACACATCCTGTGTCTCCTTACTCATAAAACTTAGTTATGGGTGAAATTCCAATCAGAATTCCTTCTTTTCAGAATATTGGAGCCGTCCCTGCATGCAGGGCTTCCCTGCATTTTCTTGAGAAGTCTGCTGTCATTCAAGTCCTGCCTGCCGGGTGAATTTCTGCAAAGGCATGGGCCACACACACAGTGGCCTTACTCTTTGAAGAGAGGACACACAGAGATGCTGCTTCCACATTGGCTCTCCAAGCCTCTGGCACCCAGAACGTGCATGTTTCAGCTTCACCAGAGTATTTATCTCTCATAGGCTACCGTGATTTTCCAGTGCACTTCATTGTCTTCATGAATTTATAGGCCGTTATTTGCTTACTGTTTTACTAGTAATAAAAGAACTTACTGTCAAGGAGGAAGGATGAATTCAGTATCCCAGGCTGGCATGGCATGTTTTTTTCAATGATATTTCACATTTGTTTACTTTATGACATTATATGTTGTGTTATCAAATCTTAAGATTATAATATATAGTATACTTGTAATATATATAATCTGGAAGAAAAGTTATGAACCAACTTGGCCCCAGCTATGTAAAAGATTCACAATAGCATCTTCCATTTAGACAAACACTGGTGGACCTTTGGTTATGAAAAGACAGGGTCAGAGCCTCCTTGGGGTGAGAAAGAAGTGAGGCTGAAAGAAGGGGTCCTTCTGCATTGTGTCCCTCCGTGCAGCACCAACATGATGGGTTTGTCTTCTACTGACAGACATTTTCACTGTTTCTTACTGCTTAGCTATTAAAAATATGCCCATCCCTGATATTTCTGTAGGATATAGTGTAACAATCAAGCTGTTAGTGTCATTGGATAGCATTTGTTCCCTTTAATGGGCGTATGAGTGGCCAGAGGTCTTGGTAAAATGTGGACTCTGCTTTGATCAGTCCAGGGTAGGCCTGCCCTACTCTGTTACTCCCAAGCCCTCAGGACACCAGTGCTGGTGGTTCCCACTTAGAGAAACAAGCTGTACACTCACGCACTCTTGCTTTGAGAGAGAGAGAGCATGGTGGAAATCACAAGTGAAAAGTTAAAGAGTAAATGCAATACTCTTCCCCATCTCTGTACATTAAGATACCATTGGAATGTGTTTTCATAAACCTAAACCTTCAGTCATTAAAATAATAGAAAGCCTGACATGAGCAGCGACACAATTTAAATAAGTAACAACTTTAATAGATAACAATGGGGTGAAAATGTTTTTCTGTTTCCTGGTAATAACCAGATAGGTATCCCCCATTCTGCCCTCTGTAAGTGGATTTTCCAATATGACTATTATGTTGCCCATAGAGATGATAATTTTTCTGTTTTCTTATCTTTGCCTTAAACTAATATCTTTCAGATTTTTGCATCATCTGTAGACATTGATTTTCACCAAGGCCTTGTTCTGTCTCCTCTCCTACTCACCCAGACATGCTCCTAAGCAGCCAGGGCCTGGTGAAAGCCTTTATTGCGCCCACGTTTTGTAAAATGCGAAAATCTCCAGAAGCACCGGTCTGCACTCCCACCAACAGTGGAGCAGGGTTCCTTTATTCCTGCAGCCCCTCCAGCATGTTATTGATGATAACCATTTCTTGATGTTAGCCATTGTTTCTTGGGTGAGACGCAAGCTCAGTGTTATTTTAATTTGAATCTCTTTAATACCCAGTGATGTTGAACATTTTTTCATATATCTTATTGACATTTGGATTTCCTCTGAGAAGTGTGCATTCATCTCAGATGTCCAGTTTTGGACTGAGTCTTTGATTTTGAGGGATCTGATTTTTTTCAGTTCTTTATACGTTTTAGATATAAGTCCTTTGTCTGAGGGGCAGTTGGCTAAAATTTTTTCCCACTCTGTGGGCTGTCTTTTCCCTCTGTTGGTGATTTCTTTTGTTGTGTAAGAGCTTTTTAATAGGATGAGATCCCCAGTTGTTGATTCTTTGTAGTACTTCCCATAGGATCTGGGTTTTGCTCATGAATGCTTGTCCTGTCCCTATGTCTTCAGGATTTCTAGCAGACTTAGTATTTCTGTCTTAATGTTTAGATCTTTGATCCATTTTTATTTTAGTTTAGTGCATGGTGATAGACCTAAGTCTAGTTTTTGTCTTTGGCATATGGAAAGCCAGTTTTCTCGGAACTATTTATTAAAGAGGTTGTATTTCTTCCAGTGAAGGTATTTGGCCCTTTTGTCAAAGATAAGGTGGCTGAGTATTTTGAAGTTGTGTCTGCATCTTCTAATTTGATCCTCAGGTCTGTTTATTTTGCTAGTACCATGCTGGTTTTAATCACAGTAGCTTTGTAGTATAATTTTAAGTTTGGGATTATGATGTCCCCTGCCTTGCCTTTGCTGCCAAGAATTGCTTTTGCTATTCTACATCTCTTTTGTTTCCAAATAACCATCAACTGAGGAATGGATAAAAAATGATACCATCTTTTTATACAGTGGAGTATAAAATAACTATAAATAAATAAGGATAAACTTGAGAAATTTATAGGTAAATGGACAAAACTGGAGATCATACTCATAAGTGAAATAAATCAGACTCACATGTGTAAACATTGGTGTGAGAAACTTAAAGAGTAAATAAGGACCAAAATGTACAATAGGTATTATGAAATGGGAAGAAAACTGTTCAAACTGGGGTGGGGGAAGGAAGAAAGGAAGGAAGGGAAAGGAAAATATACAAGTTAGTTATATTACTAGTTTCTCTTAGTTCATTAAAAAGGAAATTTTGTGCTAATATCTTTTAGAGAATTTTTTATGCCCATATCTTGTATTCTGAGTAACTACTTTGAAGATAACAGTATGCAATGTATTAACTATTGTTATTGTAAAAATTGTTTTATTTTCAAAAAAATAAAAAAAACAATCTTCAGAATATCATGAGTCCCTATCTACTGGGAGGCTGGATAAGGGAATTTTGAGTTTCAGACACTGTAGCCCCCTAAGCACTTCTGAGAGTCAGGAATGGCATGAAGTCCTTCCAATCTAGGTGATTTGTAAACTTGCCTCTGAAACTTTACCCTCCTAGTTAAAATTCAGCTAATAGTTTGTGATTTTCTTTCTAATCTTGTTTTGCCTCAGCACTTTAGCAGTTTCTTCATACAGGAAAAAAGTGAGAGATCAGAAAATGACTTTTTGTTTACTTTGGCTCTTTAAATTTTATAAATTTAGCATGGCCAGTTAGATGACTAAATGGAAAGGCTTCCCAAAGGCATGGCTTTCATGTTCTGTGTGTGGTAGTTCCTGATTCACTGTCACCTGTATTTCTAGCTTCTATCACACCAACAGGCACCTCAGGGCTGTGTGTGCACGATCCTCTGACCCTCGTTGTCACTGACCATTTCCTTTGACTTTGTTACCACACAGTGGAATTAAACAGAGTAGATATTTAAAAATAACTTGGAGGCACATTTTTAGTATAATAAGAAAGAAGCAAAAAGGATTATTTGACTTTCAAATGTCCTTCATTTTCAGAATGACATGAGTAATTCCATAGTTAGTGAAAGCACTGATAAGTTGAAAGGAGATTAATCATGGACCTTTATGTCATTTCTACCATTGCTGTGAAATCCTTAAATGCTAATGTATGGTCTGATTTTATGGAACTGAGGGACAATTATCTAAAGATTCATTTTTTTTCTGGATTCTTTTTTTTTTTTTTTCTGTACTGGGAATAGAACACAGGATGTTGTGCTAGCCAGGAAGGTGCAATGCTACGGAATCATATCCCTGGCCCTCTAAATTCTTTAAAAAAGAAAATTCTATGAGGGCTATTTAGCTTTGTAGCAACCGGACCATTGCTTCCAAACATGCTGTGCGGTTTGACACATTCTAAGGATTCTATTAAGTTCAGGGTGTCCAGTCACATGAGCTGCCAGAACTATAGGAACTGTACCTTTACTATGATGCAAACAGATAAATGTCATTTACTTTCGTTTCTGTGTGAACAGTAGAACATGAGCAAAAGGGAAGCCAAAATGATGATATCCGATCATTTTGAACACCTCAAAAACTAAAGTCAAAGTACCAATTTACATTATTTTAAGATGGACACCATTTTATCATCACATGAGCCCAGCGGTAATCTCAGAACTCTGGGAAGCTGAGGCAAGAGGGTCCGAATACCCTGGACAGGTTAGCAACTTAGTAAGAATGCCTCAAAATTTTAGAAAAATGGGTCAGGAGCCAGCTCAACAAGAAGGCCCTGGTTTCAACTCCCAGTTGCTGTGTATATGTGTGTGTATTCTAACTACAAAGTTGTGTTCCTAAATCTGTTTAATTTTTCAAAGCTTTTTTCATATATGTCTCTGTGTATGTTTTCCTGAGTAGAATCAGATTGAATATACAATTCTTACCATTTATAAATTTATAGTTTCTCATGTTGTCAAAAATTCCTGAAATATATTAATTCTATAATAGTTTTTGTCCATAAATTTTAAGAACACAGTGTCTTTGTGTTCTGGATTCTATTCACTGGAATGACTCTTTATCCTATTTTTTGAGTTCTGTCTTGTCTTAGGAATTCCAAATAAAATTCTTTTGTGTGCACGTGCATGAGTTCACAGGATGTTTGCCCATTCCATTATGTTTTGGTCACCCATATTGTTCCATTTAGGAATGTTTTTGGAAAATCATATGACTGCCTTAGAAAAGAAAAAGCTGGAATCTTACCATTGATAAGAATTTACCTTATTTGTATTATTGTTATAATTGCTTCATAAAATATATACATGCTAGCTGGCTGGGTGGTATACAACTGTAATCTCAGTACTCAGGAGGCTGAGGCAGGAGGATTGCTGTAAGTTCAAGGCCATCCTGGCCTCAACAGTGAGTTCAAGGCTAGCCTGAACTAGGGAAACCATGTGTCAAAACAAAGAACATATGTCAGTATGTTTTCGGCCTTAAATATTCTTGTTGTTGTTGTTGATGGTGGAGAAAAGGAAGAGCTTGTGCACCTCCCTTCCTCCCTCTTTCCATCCCTCCCTTTCTTTCCTCTTTTCTCTCTCTCTCTTTTTCATTCCTCTCTTCCTCTCCAGTGACTTGTTTTGGAATTGAACTCATGACTTTACACTTGCCAGGCAGGTGCCCTGTTACTGAGCTATATCCCCAGCCCCTCTTCCTTCCTCTCAAGACCATTTTGTTGGTTGATTGACTCCATTTCAGAAGCTAGGCTTAGAACTATTCTAGTGGTGTTAGGGTTTGTGTCTGCATGTCCCCCCAAAGCCTCAGGCAGTCATGGGCTGGGCTTCTAGATCTATGATTGATCCATAGTCCAATGCTGAGATTATAGGTGTGAGTGCTACACTCGCCCTGGGCAGATAGTTTGCATATGTAAGGGATAGAAGGAGGCTGCTTGCAGCCACTCCTCCTTTTTGCTTTTGCTGCTTTTGCTGTCTTCTGCCACTATGAACTGTTGCCCTCTGCCGTGTGCCACTCTGCCTTGGAGCCAGCTGAGTACGGACTGAAACCTTCCCAAACTGTGAGCTAAATAAACCTTTTCTCCCTTTAACTCTGGGTGTCAGGTATTTTGTCTCATCAATGAAAGAAAAGTAACCAAGACAAGTGGTCATTCTAATGTGTTCAAATACATTCCCAAGCCTACGTTCCCTTTATTATCAAAGTCACTAGAACAGTAACTTGGCGTTCTTTCGGGAAAGATGAAATGCTGCGTGCCGTTTTTTCTTTCCGCACCCAGTACACCCAGTAGTGTTAACTGAATTTGATGCTACATATCTTACTATTTGCTTTTCATTTTTTAGGGATGGAGATAAACTTTTCATAAAAAGAAGAGCTAGGGAGGGCAGAGATTTTGGCAGTCGCATTTCACACAGCCATGCACCTTCTTTCCATCCATCTTACTGGCTTTAGTGATAATCCTAGTCTAGTCTTTCTCTGTCATGTCTTCCTTATTTCTTTATTTAGCATCTTTTGTTCCTTGTTCTGACGCACTTCACTTCAAGGTTCATTTTTCTTTATCAATGGTACCTGAATATCATTTTGGAAATATTTGCATGTCAAGAAACACGTCCCAGCCATGAAAGGAATTTGACAGGAGATAGATGTTAACCCAAGCCTCTTAGGTTATAAAGAGTTCTGTCCATACTGTACCATCTCAGTTCTGGATTTGTATTGTGGTAGTGGAAGAGTCTACTGTCCCCTGATGTGTATGTGTATGAGTGTGTGTGTGTGTATGTGTGTGTGCAGATAAAATTTTAAGTTCTAATAGGTCTACCTGTGGGTTTCTTTGCATTAAATTTACCTGTAGTATTGTTTTCTCTCAATGTGAGGCCAAAATCATTCTTTGTGTGAGATCATCTTTTTATTGACATTTGAAAACACTCTCTCCTAGTCCTGGCTGGGCTCTGGGATCCCTAGTAGATGGCATTGGATCTTCTGTCCCTGCCCTGTGTGTCTTCTCTCACCTCTACTCTCCCCATGTTCAGTTCTTCCTCCTTTTCCTTTGAGCACTGGGGAGCCACTTGATATCTGTTGGTAGCCGGTCATTTAATCTCTGTGTCTCCACTGCAGATTTTCTGTGTAGTGATAGCCTTACTTCCTTACAGGCTTTCTTGAACCAGCCCCGGTGGTCTGCTTTATGCTGGGCCTTAGGGATACTCTGTAGACCTCAGAGGTCATATTCTTGACTGAGAGGAGCTCACGAACTAGTTGATCGTAACCCATAGACATCCCTAGACTGTAAAGCATCATTCCTCCACTTATTTTTTCAAAGCAAAATAATGGCAAGTGGGCCTAGCCTCCAGCAAAAGCAATTCAAGAATCATCCTGATAATTCCAGGTCTTAGGGTATAGGGGAAATCCATCCCATCTCAGGGCCTCAGTTGGTTTCTTCCTCTACAAAACAAGGTGACTAGACAAAGTGTCTTCTCATTTCCTGCTAAGTTTCAGAATCCTCATTATCCATGATAAAGGTGATTGAGCACAAGCACTGCAGTAGTTAGGCAAATAGAAATGGCTACTGAGTGACTGTTGGGTGGGTTGGACGCTGGATGAAGGATGATTCACGTCTCCAGTGAGAGAAAGGGGGACTACGCAATACCTCATCACGCTACACAAAAGGATACACAATTTAAACAGACACACATCGTCATACACATTGTTTATTTCTGTAATTTTCCATGTAGTATTTTCTAACCATAGTTATACACTGGAAATTGAACCAAGGCAAATAAAATTGTAGGTCAGAGGATCTCCAGTCCAGTGTCTGTGATGTTGTCTGGTGTAGGAGATGCGGGTCCACCTAACTCTTTGAGATGTATAGCATACCTGGACTTATTCATATGTATATTTATTAGAATGTAAAAATCTCAAGTCCAAGATCTGTATTCCAAATGTAAGGCCCATAACTACAAATGATTGCCAACAATAGGAACTGGTTGGAATAACCCTTTTTCCTAAAGATTTTTGAAGAACCAAGAATAATGATCCCTTCATTATTTACTAGGTGCAGGAAATTAGGTATATATTTTCTATAATGAATTTTCAGTGATTTCCTCGGATTACTCAAACTGTTCAAGAATTTATCTGCGCTAAGCTAAATGCATGGACAACTGGATTATTCTTTTCTTAAGAAAAAGTATCTCTAAGCCTTGTAACTTTTAAAAATACTATAGCTTCTTTTACAAGTACGCTAAGCTTAAATATATAATCCTTTTGGAGACTCTGTTTTCTTTAGTTTGGGAACATAAGCACCACTACGAAAATGTGATGTCTACAAACCCAGGAGTTAATCAGCCAAGACCAGTTTTCTTTCAGGAGTGAAGATCTTATGGACAATACCACTTACTTTTGAAAACTATTTGCAGACAATAAAGTAGACAGAGTGATTTAAAGTTTAAATGCTGGTGATTTTCCACTTGTAAAGAATCTATTGTTCTGTCACTTAAGTATTCTAAGAATGTTTTCATATGTATTGTCTTATGAATACACCACACAGCCCTATGATGTACAAATGCATTACCTTGTCCCTATGTTATGAATGGAGAAGTGAGCCTTGGACAAACTGTCTTCCCATCCCCATCCGGCTTGTACCTGAGAGAGCCGATTTTAAAGGCCATGTCTTCTAACAGCTCATCTGACCATCTTCCTTTACCCCAAAGTATGCAGAACTGAAGTAGTGGTTGAAATTATGCCTCTCAGTTGTAGATGAAGAAGGTTTAAGGTTACAAGGGGAAATGGATAATAAACTACACACAAACTACGATAGCTGTGTGACCAGCTGAGAAGATGTTTCTGGCATGAGACAGAGCCAGGACAAAATGATCTCTAAGATTCCTTTCAAATATAAAATTTTACCTCCAGCTTCAAAACACACACATACACACACACACACACACACACACACACACACACAGTCGGTTTGGCAAGACAGTTGTAGTTATTGCTCATAATTTTTATAGAAAATAAAATTAAGTATACAAGCTACTTGAATAGTTCCTTCCTCTTTAATGTGTACAACTGTTAAAGTACTTTTGTAGAGCATAAAATATCAATAAGAAACTTATAAATCAGAAATGTGGAATAAAAGCTTTAGAGATGAACATATTAAGCTGGTATAAGCATTGTAATCATCCCCGTGTCTTGATTATTCTCATTTTGATCATATAATAATTGCATCACCCTACTCCCGTCTCAGGCATTGTGTTTTGAAAGCCTGTGTTTGTCAGACTTTTTATTAGTTTCCCAGTTATGCAGAGCCAGATGGAAGAGGAGCACTGCCCACTTAATAGGGACCAGCTGCTGTTCCTGAATTTTCTAAATTCCTTCATCCATAACAGTGGGCCAGGTAGAAGCGGGCTTAGGATTCCATTTGTCCGAGGTACAACATGCCAGAGCAGCAGCCCAGAGTGAACAATAGGCCGTGCGTCTGTAAATGATCCTGCTGCTTGACACAGATACAGGGCAGTGGCCTCGGTTATAACAGTATGTGCTGCAGGAAGTTCAAGTCGGAATGGACAGAGCATAATTACGCATATAATAAATGGGGTTGTGAACTAAGAGGCCTTTTACAGAATGCGCGGAGAGCCGTTACTAGCTTCAGAAACAGAGCCGTTCCATTCCTCGTTGCCTGCCTGGCAGGAAGTGCGTGTCAGCTCCCTGTGGGATGTGTGCCTGTCCCAGTCAGCCCCTGCCCTGGCATGTGCTCAGATTCCCATGAGCAGAACGGATGCGTGGTGGGAGTGCACGACCACATAGCAGGGTGCTGTGCACCAGTGAGGACAGACACACCGTGCACATATATGAAACTCACGAACGTAAAGCTAGTGTAAAGAAAACAATAGTAACACGGAGTGACTGTTAATATAAGATGCAGAAGCAGCCTAAACCACCTCCTGTATTAAAATCCAGCCCTGTGGTTCCCTGGGGGTGTGACCGGAAGAGGGGCAGGGATGGAGAGCTGGAGTCACCTCCTGTTTCCGTTCTGGACCCTCTTATAGGGCCATGTCCAGATTGTGAAGACTAGGTAGAATCAGTGCCTCTGTATGTAAGGTCCATTTCAATTCTAAAAGAAAGTTACCAAAAAAAACTTCATTTCCTCTAGAATATCAAAGTAGACTTCCAGGTTGTCATGCTCACAAGTTTCTGCTAGCTGATCCTCTCCATGTGGACGACCTAGTGGGTGCTCGTAGTCAATCCCTGCCGTGCGGACTCTGACCTGGAGACGGCAGCCAGGACATTTGGGGCACCCCCACTAGCCACCACAGCCAGACCCGGGCTTGCTGGCCCACTGGGGTCCCAGCGGCCAGCATCTGGGTTCGCTCGGAGGGCTGAGCACTACCTTACCCAGGGAGGCTGAGAGGGGTCCACGCTGTTGTGAGGCTAACTGGAACTTCCCTGTCCAAGTACTCATCACAGATTTAATACTCTCTGCATGTCTCTGTGGTGGATTAAAAAACAAGCTAGCAGAGTGGAGTAAAGGGTTCATTTTGTCTGAGAGGAATTAGGAGGCCTTGCTTTTCTGCGTGTTATCTGGAGACCATCACTTGGTTGCTGCCCTGTGTCTGCTTCCGTTCTCCTTGGCTTTGGGTAGGACAGAGATGTTTCTCCATCAGTCACATCAAGGAAACCCTCATGCTTGCCCTTTGGCCTGGGACACAGGTGACCCCACACGTGCGAGGCCCACAAGCTTCTGTCTTTTGGGTTTTCAAAAAAATTGTATTTTTATTAGTACGTGTGTGCAGTACTTAATGATGACATTTGCCATGAGGAGCTGGTGCAGGAACCTTCCCATCTTCCTTCCTCCTCTCCCCGACCTGTAGACTCTTCCAGAGAATGCTGGTTTTGGGTTGGCTCGGGTGCTATTTTGATGCAACTGTAACACGGATGGTGAAATCTTCAGAAGATGATTCTGAATGTTTCCTGAACAAGGATCCAGGTGCAGGCAAGCCAAATACCCTGCTTCTCGTGCATGCTGCCCACCCACGTGTTTATCTAAGAATTCTCTGCTAATTCACAAGCCCGGAAAAAAGTCTTTACAAAGGATAAAGAGCCACGCCTTCCTGAGCAGCAGACTGGCACTGTCTGCTAAGCCTGTGGGGATCTGAGTTTTTGACAGCACCCTCCTGCCTCTGCCACCTGTAGGTGCCAGCCCTGCATGGGCTTCCATTTGATAGTGGCTCCAAAACCCGTTTTTCTGCTCATGAATATAAGTGCTAAGATTTCAGCATAGTGCTCCAAGCTGCCAGAGTGCCTTTCTTTCCTGGGCAGTGTGGAAGGGGGGTGGACACTGCTTTGCCCACGTCCCCTTTTTCTGAACTTCCTGGCATGCAGATTTGAAATTCACAGGGTGACAGCATGAGGACAAAAGCAAAGGTATTAAAGAGAGAAGATACAGACCAGAGAGAGCCTGACCCTGCACTGCCAGCCTGCGACCCATGACGCCAGTGACCTGTCATGGAGGAAAATCAACCCTCTCTTGGATTAAACTGTCTCAAACAGCTTTTGTGCTACTAGCAGCTAAAGAATTCTTAGGATAAAACAACAAGTTTATTGTTTTCATTTTGTGAAGTCAATCAACTATCCTTAAAAAAAATAACACCAGCAGAGTTGCAGGTGGGCATCTGATGCATTGCCATGGAGAAATGGAGGGATGTAAGGTGTCAGGGCAAAGCCAATGAATAAAAGAAACTGCGCTGATTGCTAGGAAATGAGGCAGAGACTGGCCCTTCCTTATTTGGCAGTGGCCCTGTCTGGTGACTTGAGTGATGTAAATGAGAAACCTTTACATTGTCTCAGGATGGGCAGAGGCTGAGACCTCAGGATTGGTAGTTTACTCAGTATAGTGGTCACCCGGAGCCCACCAGTGATACTGACACAGATGAAGGCACATGAAGAGGATTTTGTACTCCAACATTTTATCTACAGATTCATGCTGGCCAACAACAGAAAATAAAGATCAAGGTGCACGTTCTTGTCCTTGTTGCCATACTAATTACTACTGAACAAGTATTCAGTTAACCCATTCATTTAGGAAGTTGTTTTTAATAAAGAGAAAACATTAGGATTGGGTGGTAATGTTCACTACAGGTTATGCAGATACTACTTCTCTGAAAAGGGAAAGAGATTTAAGTGTCACTGTAAAAAAGCTACAAGGTATAATCTAAACATATGGTGAATGTTTAAATTAAAAATTTATTACAGTAAAAGACACATTACCATTAATTTCCCTCATAACACTTCTACTTGCTTCAAACACACTCATCCCATCGTTCCTGCCACTTTCTGAAGCTCCTCTGTAAGTATTCTTTCCTGGGTATCTTTACTTCGTGTGACCACAAAGACGATGAATGCTACTGCTGAGTGCTGTCCCATGGAAAGGCAGGTTTGCAAGAACATGCCAACATGTCCTCATCTACTACTCACCAGATCTGACACTGTGTTACTTCTGAGTTTCCTCCAAAGTGAAACGACAATGAAAACATTTTGAATTAATTTGAGACATCAAGGCAGCCACAACAGCACAACTGAAAATATGAAACAAAACTTTTAGAACTGCTTCCGAAAGTGGGAAGTAAGGGGAGGGGCTCTTTCAGGCAAGTTAATGGCTATTTGTTTCACCGTGATAAATTTTAAAAATTTAAACATTCACCTTATTAGTTGATCACATCAAGATATTCTGTATCTTCTTACTTTTAAAATAAAAGTAATCACTGAGGGTTAATCAGTGGTTTACTCCTTCACTTAAAGAGAGAGACTGTCATGTGCTAGACAGTATTCCACACCCGAGGGGTATGGCTGCCAGCAAAACAGGAAGACTCTACTCAAGTGTACCATCTGATGCCAAAGACAGAACAAGCCACCAAGTAAGAAGCTCAGCAGCACGCTGTCAGGGAGGGAGCGTGCATGTGGACACAGGCCATGGGCAAGACAGAGAAAGTAATGGGGTGGACGTTGAGACACTCTTTGCCATGGTTTGTGTCCAGACATTCTCTCAAAACCTTGTTCAGTCGTAGGTAGGGCTTTTCAGAGGTGGCTGGATCTAGAGTATGTGATGCTGGGATTAAAGGCATGTGATTACTGAGTTAGTCCACTGATCAGTTTGGCATAGTTCTAGGTGCGGATAACAGGCAGACCCACTGTGGGTATAAGTGCTACCTGCCCGAAAGGCGGATAGTCTGGATAGAACACAAAATCTATCATACAGAAGTAACAGAGAATCTGATACTTGTCTCTTGCTGCTTCTTCACTGCATTGCTGATTTGCTGCCTTCTGCCTGCCATGAACTGTTTTTCCTTTGCAATTCCCTTCTGCCACGCCACCCTGCCTTGCAGCCAGCCAAATGTGGGCTGAAACCTCTGCAGCCAACTATGGACATGAGTTACAATAAGCCTTTTCTCCTTTAACTTTGTGTGTTAGATATTTTTGTCTCAGCAACAGGAAAACTAATGAAGACATTTTCAAGGAGGTGGTCAGGGAGGATGTGCTGATGTTGGAGCAAGATGGTTCAAGAAGGGAGAGCACAGCTATGCTGCATGTAGTGTGCAGGCAGCCTGGCTGGGCATGCAGGCCATGCAAAGGGTGGTGGGAGCTGAGGTCCCATGGGCTATGGTGGAGGAGTCTCCCTTTTATTCCAGTTATATGGGAGACACTGGAAGGAGTGGAGACAGACTCCAGGAGCACAGTCCTTTGAGAAGGGCTCCCTTCTGCTGGACCCTGGAAAGGGCTATGGTGAGCTCCACACTTCAGTTGAGCCTAGGTGAAGTCAACTTCTGAGAGCAATCGGGGACAACATCTGTGCCTGCTCCTTAGAGCCATGGCTAGATGAGGTTCCACAGTGAACTGGTGTCTTAGTTACTTTCTTAGTGCTGAGACAAAACAGAGTACCTGCCAGTCACCAGTTAAAGGAGGAGAGGTTTATCTTGGCTTATAGTTTACAGAGGTTTCAGTCCATGGTCATCTGGCTCCAAGGTGGGACAGCATGGCAGAGAGGCATTGCAGGCAAGAAACAGTGAGCCATTAAGGAAGGAGGAGGAGGAGGGAGATAACTATGTGTACATGCTTCCACGCCATGGCCACAAGGACCCACTTTCTCCAGCCAGGCTTCACCTCATGGCATCACACCCAGCTTTACACCCATTAGTGGGCTCATCCAGCAGCACACACCCACGGTCCAGTATCACACACCCACAAATTAGTATCACACACCCATGGTCCACTATCACACACCCATGATTTGGTATCCGTTTCCCAAAAACCCCACCTATGAGCACATGAGGCTTTGGAGGGAATCCAGATACAAACCATAACCACCGGTGTCCATGAAGAAGTCTCAGGACTGGACACTGGGGCTGCCAGCAGACAGATGCTAGAAGGAAAGAAGGCGAAGGGAGGCCAGAGGAGTAGCCAGGAAGGAGGATGAGCACTAGGAAGAGGCTCTCAGAAGCAGCAGCCAAGAAGGGAGTCACTACTGCCTGCGAGGAGGCCAAGACCAAGGCCTGCACGTAGCCACAGGCTTGGGGCTGGGCAAGGCCGCGGCGGCCCTGGGAGACGGGAATAAGATTGAGAGAAGCTCAGGGAGGCTGGGAGAACAAAGTGGAGAGGGCTAGAGTCTCAACAACGTTGGGGGGAGAATTGTTAGTATAACTTTCTTACTATCTTTGAGCGGCGACAAGTGTCTTTCAGTGGAGGGAGACTGTGCAGATGCGGGGAGAGTGTCTAGCTGCAGGGAAGCCCTGGCAAGCGTGGACCTGGAGAGGGACAGGGCAGTGTGTCTGGGTGAGGAGGGGCTGTCGGGGGGGGGGGGCAGGCGCTGTTATCAGCTTCCACGAGAAGACACGAAGCACATGTGCAGGGAGCCTGGTGTGTGCTTCGTAGGCGAACACAAAAGTCACCGCTGACAGCTTCTATTTCTCAGCAGAACGGGCCCGGAGTCCATTCTAACCAACAGCTGAGACTGAGATTGGGAGGCAAGCGAATATTACACTGAAAACTACAACAAGAAAGTCAATACATAAAGCAAATGCCCAGATATATTGATCATCTTTCTTTTAAACAGGAAGCCGTTCTTTAGGGTCTGGAGTTTTTTTCCACCCTGCCCCACTCAGAAATGTATTACATCATTGCAAAGAAGATTTAATGAAATAATTAGCTTTAAATGTTGAAGAATGCAGATAAGCATTATCTTTCAAACTGAAATTACAAATTAATCATACCTATTTCCCATCTCCTGATTGAATCAGGGCAACAAATACCCATTGTGCTGTAATAATGAGTTTCTCAGACGGATGGAAGTTGCACAACCGAAAGCGAGGTAGTGCTGGTTCAGACCTGTGATTAAAACAGTACAATGATTTTATGGAGTGAAACCGCAGGAAAGGAATTTTCTTTAAGTTCCTGAAAATGTGAACTTTACCTTATTTGATGACCTAGACAAACTTTTAAAATGAAAGAGTAGCAATGTTACTAGAGAAAGGTAATCCAACCAGCTGCCCACCGGAAGAAAACTTTTAAAATAATGTTGAAGAAATATTAATGCCTGTTTCTTGGCACACAGAAATGATTGTGGAGTGAGGAGAGACTGCAGAAACTGTAGGTTGTGACAAACCTCTTCCACAGATCCCGCAGGGCTTCCAAACAGTTAAGGCAGAAAGAGAAATATGGTATATCAGGCTTTGCTCATTATTTGAAGGGAGGCAGAAGGCCATCGTCATAAAGAGCTGACAAACACTTTACCAGCAAAGCATAGCAGAATGCGGCCCTCACATGTGGAGATAAGGGACAATGATGTATGGGTACCAGGTCACTCACCCAAGGATCCCAGCGAACATGTCATGCTAACGTTTTAAAAGCAAAAAATACATATGTCACAGCTCATGCCCCAACTTAAATACACAAAATGCGGCTCTCTTCGGATTACAGGAGAGCACAGGCCTCACGGACATGGTTCTAACCAGTGTCTAACCATTCAAACATCCGGAGATGGTCCCTCTGTGAGCCTGCCGCAGAGGCGGGCCTATGAGAGGCCGGCGAGCTGGCGAATCTGAGGGGCAGGAAACACTGTGGTGACCATCGGCACACACAGGAGGTATCAGCTCCCTGGTAACACTGGCACTGAGTTACCTGGAGACCCCTCGGTGAGAGGCTGCCAAGAAGGATAGGGGTACAGTGTTCTGCACACTCTCTGGTTCCCGAGACAGCCTTGTTTCACCTGCTCTGTTGTCTTAACGGCAGAAACAAGAGTCTATGGTCAAAACGTATGTGTCTGTCTTTTAAATCTTGCCTTTTATATGCATAGTGTCGAAGGCAGTACAGAAATCCAAGCTACTGTCTTACTTTCTTTGTCCTGGATCTCCTTAAGCTCTTTATGTGAAATCAGGTATTAGAAATAAAAAGCTGACCGGGTACTTGGGAAATGCATTTTTCCAGCCCACCCCTCACCCCTGCTGACATTCATTCTCACCTCTGCACTCTCTCATTCACCCCCCTCCCCTCCACTACCCAGGCAGCGAGGCCATTCTCAGGTCAAAAGGAGGGTGACAGGTGGCCCCTTATTCCTGGGGTCTTTGTCACTCACAGGATGGAAGACAAGCACAGGCCTAACATAATTGTCACAGTTGCTTATGAACTGCTCCAGAACTTCCCCAATTCCTGATCTGCCCTCTCTCTCCTTTTAACTGAGAGAAGATGAGAACAACCCAGCTCCACAGAGGATGTCACACCTAAGTTCCCGACTCAACAATAAAAGCCCCCAAACAACCAGCTGCTGATAGAAACATGATCTGCTGCCCACACACACAAAACAAAACTTACTAAAATTAGAAGAATGAACTCTTTCTATAACACAAGACCCCCAAGCAGGGGGATGGTAATGTCTTTCCAACAACCCCAAGAGTCACCTAAAGCAATGTGTCCTTCACAGACTAACCTCACATGGCCACCTTAAGGTTTCAGGACCAATACGCTTTTGGCACTCTTAGTAGAAAGTGTCAGGAGATATTTGAAAAGCTGTGTGTGTGTGTGTGTGTGTGTGTGTGTGTGTGTAAATTCTAATTACATTTCTCCCGGAGTCTAACTCTACTACTGATGACTCTTTCACTGAGTTGCCTGTGAGCCGACAGAATTGCTGTGCTTCTCAGCGGAAGGAACCTTCCACCTGGGGTCTGTGACAGATGCCTCGATGCAGTCAAGGGGCTGGAGGGCTGCTCACCTTCTCTCCCATGCTTGTACTGGTGTCTGTCCATGTGTCTGGACCACAGATCTGTGACAGGGACAAGCCCCCACCAGGTGTGTGGGTCAGTGCTGGGGCGTGGGTGCCAGGAGGTGCACAGACTGGACTTCCCACATGCCACCTGCACACACAACAAAAGATGATGCTCATTTTCACTGTCTCTAGACCTGGGGAGGGAGAGAAAACTGCAACCATGTCTGCTCACTCAATTTCTAGCCTTCCTGTGGCTGTGTGAATATCCACAGAGCCTGGTTCATACACACACAGTGCACCTGGGCATGATCTGAAGCTGCAGGACAATAGTACACCGAGCTCTGAAAGATCTGAGGCCATGGACACACAGTGTCAAGAGGGTCCGGGAGCTACGAGAAGGACAGGGATCCTGGTACTTGCATTCAGAATGGGAAGGGACCCCAAGATGTTTAAATATATACATTTGGGGGTCTCACAAAATCAGAATTGTGGAGGAAACCCTGCAGATCTCATTTTGTAAGTGTTTCCCATTCAAGTTTGGAGCCACTGCCGATCTGAGATGCCTGCTGATTTCAGTGAGTAAAAGCTTAAAAGGTCAAATAATTTAGTATCACTTTATCAATCACATTATGGTAGTGAGGACAATAATTCAAGGTTCCTAACTTGGAGATCTGTGCTCTTTTGACTGCTATGCTGTACAATAAGCAAGTGCTATACATAATTTTTATTTTAACATATTTAATCAACAGAGACGGTATATATTCCAAATGCACTGTGAGTGATCTGGTGTGTGTATACACTGCACAGACTAACAGTCCACTGTTGCTCATGCCCTGTGTTTCATCCCCAAACTTATCTGCCTTACAGCTTAGTTTCTATCCTCGCACTTACATGGATCCATTTCCCCATCTCACAGACCCTGACAATTGCCCTTCTGTTCTCTGCTTCTGAGTTCTACTTCCTGGGCCCCACACACAGCCATACACCATTTTAGGATGGGGATCCATGCTAACAAATCCATCCTTTGGCAACTCCACTGTTGTACAAACATCACAGACCGATGGACTCACACAGCCCAAATGGCAAGGCCGGTCCCACAGGCGGCCCCTCCATGCGATCAGGAGACACAATAAATTCCAGGAGCCCGAGACCTCTTCCAGTGGAACACAGGAGACTATCTACAGGAAATGTTTTTAATAAGTAAAAGGGCTACGTGTCAAGATAACAACTGAAAATGTAGCAAATACACACATACCAAGAACATGGACGTCTCCCAGAATCCTTTGTGTTTCTGTAGCATCAATTGTATTGGCTCTTTGTTGCCTAGTCTGGCTAAAGCATTGTAAATTTTATTTTTTCAAACACCAAGTTCTAGTTTCTGTGATCTTTTGTCTTTCTAGTTTATTTGGTTCTCTCTGATCTTTATTGCTTGCTTCCTTCTGCTGACTTTTGGCCTAGTTTCTTCTTTTTATGTATTTCCTTGAGGTGTGAAGTCAAGTTGTTCTCCTGACATCTTTTTCTTGTATCAGTGGAGGTATTTATCACCATGAACTCCCTCCTCGCATGGCTCTCTCTGCATCCCCTAACATCTTTTTAAGAGAAAAGAAAACAAAATAATAACATAGATAAAAATAAAATAACACAAAAACAATACAGAATTTCAAAACAAGATAATAGGAAATTAACAGTGATTGTTATACTACATGTTGTTATCTTCCAGGAAGTTGCTCAGATTACCAGATGTAAGAATGCAAGATTGATCAAATAACTAAAGAGAATAAAAAATATTGAAACAGAAACCTTAAATCTCCTAAGTTTTGGTAAGTTGTGCTTCCACTTTAGTTTGTCACGTGATGTTTTTTACTGCCTTTTCATTTCTCCCTTTGACTCAGTGGTTGTTCAGGAAGCTTTTTAAAATTTTCTATTATTGATTTTTGGAGATGGCAGAGCAGAAGAAACTCGGAGAACGCGCTCCTCGGGCAGACTGCGCTAATCCGCGCAACTGAACAGTATCCTACTCAGAGCCCCGACTCCGCAGCCAGCGGCATCCTCAGCCGGAGAGCGTCAGCGGCTCCTGCGAGAATGAGGAGGAGGAGGGGGAGCGTCAGGATCTCCTGCCAGCACGGATCTCAGAACATCTCGGAACGGGTGAGCCGAGTGAGCACCGCAACAGGATTTCTGAGTCGGGAAGAAGCTCGACCTAAGGAGATACATCTGAGCGGCTTTCCTGCCTGCACGATCCCAGGGTGAGTTGATTGGGCACCCTGACCGGTTTTTTTTGAGTCGGGGAGAAACTCCGCCCAGCGAGGGACATCCGAGCAGCTCTTCTGACTGTACTGTTCCCGGGACAGAAGAGCTGGCTGGGCGCCCTGACAGGATTTTTGAGTGGGGGAGGAGCTCCACCCAGGGAAGATCACCAGAGAAGCCCCCTGCCTGCAGGGTCCCTGGGGCTGCGAGCTGTTTATGCGCCCCAGCCAGGTCTCAGGGTAGGGAATAGCGAGATCCACAAAGCAGCATCTGAGCAGCCTTTTAAGCGGATCTCTCAGCAGAAAGCTTAGGGGACATTCTTCCAAAGAGAAGGAGTCATTGGAGCAGCCTCTGCAGCAGACCTTTGCCTGCTGAACGGCCTGGGGAATTTACAACTCAACATTTTGAATCTGATACCCAAAAATGGAAAAACACAGGAACAGAACGCAGTCTCAGAACTCACCCCACCCAGAACAAGTTCTGAATGCGAGGATACAGGGGAACCAGAAACCCACATACCTGCAAGTTATGAAACGATTGCATCCGAAATAAAACAACTCCAACAGGCCATAAAAGAGCTTAAAGCAGAAATAAGCTACATACCTGCAGTGATCTCTCAGACAAAAAACGAACTGAAAACAATAATGGAAGAAATGTTCTGTACACATAGAGAAGAAATAGATAAAGGACTAGAAGAAAATAGGAAACAAATGGAAACGTTACAAGAGCAATTTAGGAATGAATTACCAAGAATGAAACAGGTCCAAAGAGAATGCCAGGATTTGAAAACTTACACTGAAAGCTTGCAAAACCGCTTAAATGAAACCGAAGATAGAATCTCAGACCTTGAAGACAGCATGCCAGCTTATGAGCAAGAAAGGAAGGATCTCATAAAATCATGAAAGACGCAAGAAAAATTAATCCAACAGCTCCAAGATGAGGCAAAATGTAACAATACTCGAGTTATAGGAGTGAGTGAAACAGTAGGAGACCACACAAATGATATAAAAAAAATTTGCTGAAATAATAGCAGAAAATTTGCCAAACAAGGTAAAAGATACTGAAGTTCAGTTAATCGAGGCATATAGAACCCCAACGATCCATAACCCAAAGAAAAACACACACAGGCATATAATAGTCAAGATCCCAGATATCCAGCAAAAGAACACAATATTAAAAGCTGCTAGAGAAATGAAACAGATCACCTATAAAGGAAAGCCCATCAGAATCACAGCAGACT